>MJUU01012575.1:41505-52828 GCA_002080025.1 Modiolus philippinarum | reverse complement strand
CAAAGGGTCCAATGTTAAAATTAAGATCCCCGCTGGCGGCCATGTTGGATGATGGATCGGCACTAAAGTAACAACACTTCGTCAGCACCTCATAAGCATCATTCATGCCAAGTTTCGTTCAAATCCATTCAGTGGTTCTCAAGAAGAAGTTCTTTGTATGAATTTTCCCATTAGGTCAAATGGTAAACTAAGTTCCCCGCTGGCGGCCATCTTGGAAGCGGTTGGAAAACTTGAATGTGTTCAATAAAATATAGTCCTTGACATGCTGAACATTTTTGCATTTTAAACTTGACCTCTATCTCAAAGCGTTTTTGAAATATAGGACATAAAAATCACGAACAATTTGACCAATAAAGGACCACAACTCATATATAGGTACTTGGATTTTCTGCAAAATATGCATGTGGGTAGATCTTTACATGCTGAACATTTTTGCAATTTAAACTTAACCTCTATCTGTTATAGTTTTTTCAATAAAAAATAAAAAACATCAAAATTTTGAAAATTTTACAGAAAAAGGGCTATAACTCTTACAGGGGTTGTCAGATTTTCTTCAAAATTTCAGAATGGGTAGATCTTCTCATGCTGATCATTTTTACTTCAGTCAGATTTTTGATATCTGTAACGGTTTTTGAGTTATTTGCCAAAAACTGTAATTTACCGCTATGTTCTATTTTTAGTAATGGCAGCCATGTTGTTTGACCTAAGACATACAAAATAACAAATTTGAAACTAGATACCCTAGTGATGATTCAGTTAAAGTTTGGTACCATTTGACCCAGTGGTTTCAGAGGAGAAGATTTTTGAAAGTGACCTAACGACGGACGGACGACAGACGACGGACGGACGGACGACGGACGCTAAGTGATGGCAAAAGCTCACCCTGGCATAGCCAGGTGAGCTAAAAACCTGTTTGAAAATGAAGACCAAAAGTGTGAAAATATTGATTCTGTAGCAGTTCACAAAAGATAACTATAGTAAATAAATTTTTATATTTCAAAATCATTTGAAATGATATTTTTGAAGATATACTGAGTCCTGGAATACCTTGGTATCATTACTGCGTTCATCATCCTCATCCTCATCCTCTATCTCCATGGTAGCAGCTTTCCTCATACTTCTCCTTCTTTCAGGTTTGGCAGATTCTCCTAAAGCCTCTGCAATCAACTCATTCCTTGTTTCAATATATAAATCAAACAAATCACAAGCATCCTTATATTCCTGGCTGGTTCGCTACAAAATATATCCGATTCATTGTTTCAGCTTCATTATATCATCCTGAACAAATGAACCAAATAAAAGACAAGAGGAAAGCTGCCAATGTGACAGCAAACCGGGTTTTCTTTCAAATGGACAGTATATCTTACACATGGGTCGACCCTGAATATTTGAAATGTACTTATAATTTTCATTAACTTTCAATGTTAAACCTTCCACTAAAGTAGCCTATTTCTGATAGTTCAGCAACTTTAATTTTGATCAAAAAGAAAAATAAAAGTACTGTGCACACCTCTGATATAGGTACAAATGATCTTAATCATCAAAAATCAAAATGAAAGTACAATGCACACTTTTGATATATATACAACTGATATGCAACTTTCTGTCTTGAAAACTGTAGAAGATTTGCTCTGGACAAATGGGGTATCCTGTTGGCAGACATTTGATGTAAAATGACAACTGTTTTTTGGGGGCATAAATTATCAAAAATCAAAACCAAAGTACCAAGCACACCTTTGATATATGTACAATTAATCTGCAAAATAAAAACTTTATATCTCAAATACTGTAGGGGATTTGCCCCGGACAAAGGGCTACCCTATTGTTGAAAAATTGACGAAAAAATGATTAATTTCAACAACTGATATTTTTTACATAAATTATCCAAAATCAAAATCAAAGTGCCATGCACACCTTTGATACATGTACAATTGATCAGCAAAATGAAAACTTCTTGTCTCACATACCGTAGGCGATTTGCTCCGGACAAAAGGGTACCCTATTGTTAAAAATTTGATGTAAAAATGACTAAGTTCAGCAACTGATATTTATGACATAAATTATCCAAAATAAAAATCAAAGTACCATGCACACCTTTGATAGATGGAAAAACTGATCTGCAAAATAAAAACTTCCTGTCTCAAATACTGTAGGAGATTTGCTCCGGACAAATGATGTACCCATTTGGCAGCCGTCCGCCCAACCGCCAAAAGGGGTACCCTACTGTTAAAAATTTGACGTAAAAATGACTAAGTTCAACAACTTATATTTTTAACATAAATTATCAAAAATCAAAATCAAAGAGCCATGCACACCTTTGATACATGTACAATTGATCAGCAAAATGAAAACTTCTTGTCTCACATACTGTAGGAGATTTGCTCCGGACAAAGGGGGTACCTTATTGTTAAAAATTTGACGTAAAAATGACTAGTTCAACAACTGATATTTTTGACATAAATTATCCAGGATCAAAATCAAAGTACCATGCACACCTTTGATATATGTACAATTGATCTGCAAAATAAAAACTTCCTATCTCAAATACTGTAGAAGATTTGCTCCGAACAAATGATGTACCCATTTGGCAGCCGCCCGCCCACCCGCCACCCACTGCCCGCCATTTTCACCATTTTATTACATACTTAGCGTAGATATGTTCTGTTTTGCATATGTAATATAGCCGGACGTTAACAGTCAATATCACATACTCAGTCCGATATGGCCATATTAGACAGCCTCGCTTTGAAATATCCATATCAGACCGGTGATATTGCTATTTCGGCCTGGGTGTGATGATAACTCCTAATTGGAAGTATGTAATAAACAGATTAAGACATGGCCTTTTCCATATCAGCACGGTTATCATCCCTCGACCACAAGCTGAGAAATCCTTGACCAAAATTTTCAATATATGGTTATAATGGGAAAAATAAAAGTTTTTGTCAAACAGGAAGTAGATGAGCAATGGACTTGAAAAGGGGAGACATGGTACAACTCATCATACCAAAGCTTAAGACCAAATATCAAATCATTCCTGCATACACAAGCTGAGAAATCCTTGACGAAAATTTTCAATATATGGCAATAATGGGAAAAATCAAATTTTTGTCAAACAGGAAGTAGATGAGTGACAGACTTGAAAAGGGGAAACATGGTACAACTCATCATACCAAAGCTTTAAGACCAAATATCAAATCATTCCTGCATGCACAAGCTGAGAAATCCTTGACGAAAATTTTCGATATATTGCTATACTGGGAAAAATCGAAGTTTTCGTCAAACAGGAAGTAGATGAGTGACAGACTTGAAACGGGGAGACAAAGTACAACTCATCATACAAAAGCTTAAGACCAAATATCAAATCATTCCTGCATACACAAGCTGAGAAATCCTTGATGAAAATTTTGGACAGACTGACGGACGGGTGGACAATGGTAAAACTTAATGCCCCTGTCGCCTAACGGCGGGGGCATAAATAGAAAGAATGATCTGTTAAATCTGTGCATTTTTCATAACATTGTTTCCACTTAAGTAACACAAAGTGCAACTGAATCTTGTATGGATATTGACACATACCTGTCATTACTTCATTAAACGTAATTTCACTCAAGGTAGAATTCCCTCATTGTGAAAACTAAGTTTCAGAAAATAATTGATTTTCTGATAAATATTAATACTGTTTTGCAAAGCTATATATAATCTCCTGCACACCTAATCGCAGTATATGATTTTTTGTGAAAGAAAAACGTCATGAATAGAGTTACTAGAAATACACAAACTGACTGAGACCAGTTATACTTATTCTTTGTTTCGGTTGTAAATGGTGAATATTTATAAAAATATATTGTATGGCATTTTGCCTTTTACTGTTAGATTTATCATTCAAAAAGGAGATTAATGAAACTGTGAGACCAAGAGATTAACTCATATCAAGTTTTCAAACTAAATTGAAACAAAGTATAAATAATTTGTGATGTCCATGGAGTTTTGCTTTTCTTGCATATTTATTCATTCAACAAGTATGAAAAAGAAAGGAAATGGGGTAAATGTCAAGGAGACAACATCCCATATCCAGGTTAAAACGACCCAAAACAAAGCATTGTACCGTTTGTTTTGCTAAAAACATATAATGGTGTGTAATATTAGAACATACCTTGTAGTATGATTTGGCATTGTTAATCATCAGTTCTACATCTGCTGTTAGTTGTTCAATTTCTTCATATTCCTCAGTTTTTAGTTTCTGTTGTATTTTTAGCATGTCAATAGGTGTAGATACTACTTCATAATAATCTGCTGCAGTCCTATAAACAACCCTCATTTATAAAACTTATGTAGGCAGGCACACTAACACTCCAAAATATTGGAGAACACTCCTTTGTTTCCAATATACATGCATATTTTCAAGAATCATGTACATGTATGGTCAAAATTCAAAACCAAAATTTCCTATTATAAATACTTATGTACTGGTACTCAATACTTCTAATGTACTATGTATGGCATGACCATCAACACGGACGAAGACAAACTGAGAGATAGGGCAAAAGAAAATTCTCCCAAATTTTTCATTACTGCATAGAGTGATAAGATCAGTTCTGCATCTCTTATTGCATTATCTCCCATTAAATAAGTGGGTTTTTTGGGGGGGGGGGTCATTTTTTTCTTTTGTTTTTTTTTAAGTGTTCTCCAAAAATAACAAAGTTGGTTAGAAAGGAACCACTATAAAAATGAAGAAAACAAAGCTTCCTTCAATGGGGATAACTGTTGAAATGTTCTGAAAAAATTGTTAAAAAAGGCAGGAACATAATTTTGTGACCAGAAAGAAAGTGTTATTACTAAATTGTAATATTGACAATGTCAAGGGAAATCCCAGCAACAAAATTTTCTCCATTAAATATGGCTTAAACATGTATTTTTGGCCAATTCTCCCAACTTTACAGTTTGATCCTTGACAACATCCATTTGAAAAATAAAAACTTTCACATTTCATGAAAAACAATTGTTTTGAAATTTCTTATGTTCTATCCACTGAAATTATCATGTGACCAAACTATCTTACTGATGAAGTGTAAAAGCAGAATTTTACATTCCTGTAAGAAAAGCAGAATTTTAAGATGATGTGCAAAAGCCATTTACGTTCCTGAAAAAAAATAGTTACAAGGTCCTGTACGAATACAGAAGCAGAATTTTATGGCCCATACAAAAGCACAATATTATGTCCTTGTACAAAAGCAATTGCATATCAGGGATATATAGCAGTTCAGCAGAAAATTGTGTCAATTCTTTTAATAAATATATAAATAAATATCAAAATATATGGCAAGTAGATACTTTTTCGAAACAATTTGACAAGTAGAATCCTAGCTAAATCCTTTGAAAGGTATATGTCTTATCAAAATATTTGGCATTTAGACACAAATGGTAGATGTCTAGTGAAAATATTTGGCTTCCACATGTAGATGTACCTGTGATACTATACACTTGGGATTAATAATCTAATTATCAATGTACCTTCGTTTTGGAGCTCTAATAAAAGTTTCACAAAGACAGCGACCATCCTCTGTTTTATGTCCACGTATTGTGTCATACAGTTCTTGGCAGATCTCAATCTTAAAAAGAAAACAGACTTATTACGAGGTTACCCTCTGAAATACATGTACAGCATAACAAAATTAACTGTTTATTTTGCAAATCGGGTATTTCTGTATTATTACATATTTGATTTTAACACTTTCCAGGCGGACGATGCCTTTTGGCATCGTGGACCCTGTTGTTACTTTTATGTCCATCATGGTTTCCCATACATTTGAAATTGAAGCTTAGCAGGCATGACAGACAGAAGGGTACTGTAGCTAAACAAATAACCCCAACAGGGTCGAGAATCTAAAATGCTGGAGTTGCAGGTCTCTATTTAGTACCCATGGAAAGCCAAAAGTCGCAAAAAGGGAGATTTTAGTGAGGGGTGGGCTGTCATAGACCCCCAGTACTTCAAGACATACAGCAGAAATGTCAAGTTCTTGGCTTTTTTGTTTACAGAAAAGGTCTAAAAATGTGCCAGACACCAAGAAAAAATTTTAATAAATTTTTGGAATTTTTTACACCAATTTGTAAGCAAAAATTGCAAAAATCTGCATTTCTGCCATTTTTCAGCAGGGGCACCTGCACTTCAAACTATATGGTCATATTTAATCATAAATGTATTTGAAAACAGTTGATAGTAGTAGTACAACAGACTTGAAAATCATTCACTGTATGGGACATATCAAGCTAAAGAATAAACAAAATCTTTCCACTTAATTAATACAACTAAGAAGACTTTAACAAACAATGTTTATGGATTGAACATATAACCTAAACAGGTAGGTAAAAGCCCCTTGCCCTTGATTTCAAGACATAATGCCTTCAAACAATATTATTTTATTTACATATATATCAAAATACTAACAGGATCATAATGTGGGGATTTCTTTCGTCTTTTACTTTGTGATGAGGGTCCTGTAGGACCAGGGGAATCCTCTCTTTCTTCACTTTGTTGTTCTCCTATTGCAGATATTCTTTTCCTTTTGGCTCCCATCTGGATATCTTGTTTTATCTGAAAACAAAAAACAAAATACATCTACAAAAAAGTAAAAGGTTAAAGAATATCATTTATATAAATATACAATTTCAAAACCCATGCCTGTCTCCTGACCTGGGAAATTGTTTCTATGTTTCAAAGTTATTTGTGGCAACCCATCAGTAGTCTTTAGATAGAGAGACACTTATATTTTCATCCATGATACTTAGCCATCAATTGGCACAACTGAAGACCCTTTCCTACCAAACTTAAAAGTCTACTCAATTGTGCCCTGATTTGGCAAAATATTCATTTTGTTGGAAAAGAGGACATGCAACATATTTTAGTTAATGCAATCAGTCATGTCAGTTAATGATTCAAATTATAAGACTGACATATCTCTTTACTAAAATTTTCTTCAGAATCACCAAAATTATGCTAACAGTAAGCTGTTTTGATTGTGAAATACACATATGCAATATCTGACAGCAACTGTAGCCACTCCATCATTAGGCCAAAAAGAAAAATATGTGTGTTTACTGTAGTCTGCTGAAAAAAATGAGGGTCGGTAGGTTGGCAATCTTTTTTTTTTTTTTTCAGGCATCGTCAACAAAATCCGGAAAAATTTGGGGTCATTCCCAAGTCCGTTCCGAAATTAATTCTACAAACCGGAAGTCCTGCCATTTGCATTGTGTTTTGGAAGAAACTTGGCATATGTCTTGATTTTTGTCTATTTGAATGTCTTTTGAACCGAATAAAAAGTTTAAATGTCTATTTTATTAACTTTCCGTACCAGCGGAAGCATGTTACCAGGAAACTTATCAAATTACAGAGGTCTGTATCAAAATAGGGTCGACTGATAACAAAGTTGAACTTTTTATGAGAATCAGTAGAAAGTTCTAGGGTCGGTCGGACTACCGTAAACACACACATTTTTTTTTGGCCTTAACTGTAGTAAAAATATTTTTGCAGAAAATGGTCTTGAATATGTCTACTACTACATCGTCAGAACCCATGATCGGTCATACTCTTTTTATGATACCAATTACCAACAATTTGTTTGGTAATAGCATAACATCTATTCTGTGATAGATTTTGATTGATTGATTGAATATTGTTTAACATCTACTGAGCAATATTTCAGTTATATCAAGATGAGAACAAGTTTGTTAATAAATAATCACTTTGGAGTATGGAAAGAGTCATGGGACGGGAAATTCTGACTGCCACTGGTAAAGTGGGTGAAATCGAAAGGGGCGGGGAATTTACATGTGTAGCCTTGTAGCTGATCACCTACGGACCACTCAAAAAGAGCTTGCTACAAGGGTTCTGTATCGTGCAGGAAGCGTGGCATTTTTTCCAACACATGGACCTGAGTTTACATCCCATCCAGGGCTCACCAAACTGGGCGATTAAGTCACCCTGTTGTGCTTCAAGTCGCCCTGAGCATTTTGACAATTCTAATTTAGTCCTTTCTATTTCCGGTAACAAGGAAGTGAATTGGTAAGATTTATAAAGCTTATTCCTATGTTCTGCAAAGCTCAAACATTTATATCATCTCATTGTTTTAAAATCACGACTAATTGGCTTTGTAGTATACATTTATTAAATAATTCATTGGAAATTGCTCTAAATATTTACGTTTCAACTATAGATCTCTATCCAGAAGTGATCAATATATAGATCCCAAAACATAAACAATCTGCAATTTGTATATGTTTATCCCTCTCAATATTTGGAGAACCATTCAAAAAAAGAATGAAGATGATTTGCAACAGTCTCTTTGCAACTGAGTGGTAAACTACCCATTTACTGATGATGATATATAAAAGAAAATTTATGTCATGTAAATCAGTAAATCTAACCTAAATGTAGGAGCACCTTTTGGGGAAAAGGAACATAAAATTGATTCAGCAAAAAATGTGACATTTTTAATGAAAAATTAAATCTACATTGGAGATCACTAAATATTAATAACATTTGAATTATTAAAACTGATTTATTGCCATTGTTGAATATTTAGTATGCACATGAGAAAACTCAGAATATGTAAATCACTCTTGTAAATTCAGCTACGGATAGCCAGTTACATGCAAAAGAGTCTTCTTGAAGTCTCCCTATCTGTACCCTGAGGAAGAGACTTCAAGTCTCCCTGTTCTTTTGAAGTGTGATAAGCCCTGTCATACGAAAGAATGGTTGTGTATTTATTCATCCCGCACAACCACGGAATGGGTCCTCTTTCTATACCCCTGGGTTCCCGCGGGGGTGATAGATTTTGGGGGTAAAAAAGAAAAGTTATGCAGAAACTGAAAAGTTGATGACATTTTTCCTCCTTTGGCTCATCTTTGTGAACCCTTATTATTTTCCTTTTAACACCATTTTAGATTTCGAGACGTTTTGGCCTTAAAACACTTCGGCCATGTATAATTTCGGTTCTTTTAATTACAGGAAATTTTGCATTTCCATATGAAACCCGCTTGTTCAATCATATAAAGAAATAGCAAATTTCTTTTTGTGAAATGCTTTTGACATTAGTTGGGCTGTGATTAACATTTAAGATACTTTGAGTGGTCTTGCATTGATTTGTCCTCTTGACAAGTAAAGGCTGTAAAGCCGGTAAATGAAAGGAATTTCTCAAATAGAGTAGCTATTTCAGGATATAATTGATGGTTATAAGTTTGTCTTAGCTTGGTGTTAGAAAAAAATGTGTGTACATTTGACGAATGTCATTATTTCCTTTCAACAGATTGCTAAAAATTTTACAGGTTCAAAGAATTCAGATGCACTAATCAAATGATTTGTATCAAAACATAAGACAAATAAATATTATTTTGTTTTCCAATAAACAAACAATTAAATTATTGAAACATCTATTTTTGAACAACATTATATTATATATTCAATTAATAGGAGTTTCCGCCGTGACGTCACAGGCCTGAAAAATTACTTTTGGTTGGCAAGAAATCGTGGTCACTGATTAGGGTCATAAAACTGTCATTTTCAATTGACCAGTAAGAAGTTGTTATTTGAGGTAAACTGATAATTCCTTTTGATCTAATTATATATTACAGAATGTTCACACTTTTAGAGGATATAAAAAATTTCAACTTAATATTTTCAATGAATATAAAATTAGCTTACTTGCAAACCATATGAATTTTTCGAATTTTCACATTTTAGAAATGCAAATGAAAAAATAGTCGCTAAAATTTTTAAAAAGTAAATTGGTAGAAAAAAAATGAATTTCTCAATGATAAATATACATTTTACAGATCCCAAATTGTGCTTCAAACAAAGATATTATTATTTAAACATCAAAAATCCTATCCTTTTAGTACCATGTAATTGTTAAGCTTTGCCAACCAAAAATGCTAATTTGCATATGTAAATTAGATTTTGTGACATCACTAATGAGAGATGTAAGATGTACTCATTCAATTAACATGGCCAATCAGAACTATGACTGAAACTCTCAAGTCCGAGGTCACACAATGGCCACAACGTCCTGCTACCCATTGTAATTATGTGGAAATTTTAAGGAATTTCCATGAAATAGTTTAGGGTGGAATTTTTTGTTCAGTTTGAAGTATTATGTTTGTAGTGAAAAAGGAGTTGGTAAAACAGAAATGTGAGGCTAATGTTCAATATGTTTTACTGACTTAAAACACAGTAAAAAATACATTGATTGTATTGTGCTACTGATTGCAGACCTGTCAAGGTCTCACGCTTTGGGTGTGAGAAGTCACGCTTTGAAGCCCCAAATCACGCTCTCACCCTCAGCCTTTTCAATGTCACGTATTTTTTAATTTTCGAGAAAAAATAAATATTAAATAGAAAAACGATCTTTTCACAATTGAAAAACGAGAATTTGATGTTATTCGGACATTCCTTCATACAACTGATCAAGATTTTCAAAATTTTCAAAGGAGGTTACAGATATGAAATAAAATTTTATATTTCCTTCTTTTCGTGGCAAAACTTTGGTCTAAAATTGCCTGCTTTGACCACAAGAAAAACTCTCAGAATGCACTATTTTCGTCTTCGAAATTATTTTAGTGGGGCAAGCTCTCAGACCCCTGGGTCGCATTCTATTGGCTTGTGAATTGTGTGATGGACGTGCAGTACAGCAAACGAGTGATTCGGAACACCTGTACTGCACAGTTCCGTCTGTGCCGACTGGAAAGGTGGTGTGATTGGAACAGTCATGTCGGACCAAGATGGAAGTCAAATGTTTTGATTAGAAGTTTTTGACAAATAAAAATTACTTTCTTGATTGTCATAAGAATGAAATTGATAAATAACATATATTTATTGATGTCAACAACTCTCTGAATGCCAGCAAAGGGTTTCAGTGCTATTAAAATAAAGAAATATAAAAGGGTGTACTGCACAGTTAGCACATGAATAAAGTGTCGTGGAACATGTAATTAAAAGAAAGACAACAGTTTAGCATTTTCTGATCCTTTTCACATCAAAATTTGCATCATGGGCACAGTAAACACAAAGTTACTGGTGTTCAACTGGATGAAAATACCAACTGATTATCTATCATAATCGCTTAGGCTTAACTGACCGATTATCGGTCATAATCGGTTATCCTGCAATTCCTTCTTCAATTTTTCCTAAGGACTTTTGAATATGTGTCTATAGTATGAAGTGCAACTAATGAATATATTCTTATATTCTAAGGCCATACAAAATTAATTTATTGGTTCTCAGGCCATTTTTCATTGAAACTGATGAGGGAAGGAGGTGATTTTTTTT
>MJUU01012575.1:23888-41443 GCA_002080025.1 Modiolus philippinarum | reverse complement strand
ATTTTTATTTTATTGAAATGGCAAAAAATAGGGTCAATGAGGGGCTTTTTCAAGCCTCCAACTAGATGAGGGAGGGCCTGAGAACCAATAATTTTTTTTTCATGGCCTAAATGGTTTCCTTTGAAAATGTGAAATTTGTACATACATGTCAGTGATTTCATTAGCAGCCGGCAACAGGAGAATTTCACCGGCTATTTCATCAAAATCCCCGGCTATCGAAATTTCATGGTTTTCTTTAAATTTCATAAGTTTTTATTTATATATTAATGGTCAAAATGGAACTTGATGCTTACTCTAGAATTTCGTCCCATTAAAGCGTTTGGAAGCTTGTGATTTACTCTGGCCATCGGTTAGTTCGCCCCATTTATCAATATCGCCACTACGCTGGTTCCCGGCTGAATACTCACTACTGTCTCAGTTTACGTTCCAGATTTACTTGAAAGTACGAAGGGACGCGATTATAGGTCCGAGATTAAAATGGCTGTCGATAACCATACAATATGGCCAAAGTGAAGGTCAGTGGTGATGAAGAGGGTGGTAAAGGGTTATTTTTGTGCAATGTTTTTGGTGTTTTATAAATTCGTGTTTTCGTGTTTTGTGTTTTTATTCCTCGTGTTTTCGTGTTCGCATTATTCCATGTGCCTCGTTTTTGTCCATATTTTGAGCTCGTGATTCGTTTTGGTTATTTCATACTTCGTGCGTGTTTATTTTCCAGTAAAAAAATTGGGACTTGTTACAATTAGAATTGTAACGGTATCGGAAAGTATCACAGAGCAAAATTTCATAGATTTTAAGAGCTTTCAGGTAAAAAAAACTTTAGATAGGATCAAGTTTTCGGTGAACTACGAGCATCAATTTTCCGTGTTTCGTGATTGGCCATTTTTATCATTCGTGATTCGTTTTCGGCAATTTTTAAACACGTTCTTTCGTGTTAAGAACCCCCCTTTACCACCCCTGATGATAAATGAAGCGACAACGCTCAATATTGGACTTTTGTCCAAAAAAGTGCTACATTCACAGGCGTTCGTTTCTGTCAATGGGGAGAACGACTATCCATGGGGGTTTACTATCCAACACGGAGTCGTTCTCCCCAGTGACAGAAACAAACGCCTGTGCCCAAATCGATCCGAAACACGTATTTAGTGGATGAAATCATATAATAAAAGATTTCTTAATAAACGAACATGGTTATTATGTTATGAAATTCGCTAGGAATCATTTATATTCGACACCATCAATAATTAAAAACTGAAAAAGTTATAACACGCTAATAAACGAACATGGTTGCATATGAAATACTCTAGGATAGGTAATGACACGATTTTTATAGAAATTATAAAATATGACTTTCAGTATACTAGTTAAATAAAGTGATTCTAGAATATTGGCCCACACAGTACATGATGTCACACCATGACTGCATGTCACCACAAATTGCACCTGAAATAAAAACAAATATGAAGATTGCTTAAAATGTATCATAATTTGTGAATCACAGTTGTTGTTAACAAAGAAAAAAGGAGTAATTGGTGGCAGAAGAAGCCACAATTGGGGTTCAAATTTCTTCAAATCCATTTTCGGCCAGGGGGCTTCGCTCCCCCGGGACCCCCTACCAAGGCTTTGCCCTGGACCCACTGGGGGCCTTTAGCGGACCCCAGACCCCCGGCCGTATATTCTTTCTCCCCCTATTATTTCCAATTCTCCCCTATTCAAATTCCTACTGAAACCACTGCATGTACAAATGTTCACAATAAAGCATTAGTTCCTTTGCTTAATATAGATAACCACTGACTTTCCCCCATAAACCTATGGACTACTTGAAGACTGTTTTGACCATGTTTGGTTCTAACTGGCCTATTAGTATTTCAATTGGGAAGATCCTTGAAATTGTTCCAATAGAATCCAGTGTTAAACTATGATTCACTGGTAGCCATCTTCAGAGAATCAAAACTAGCTGGACATATTATAAAATGAGTCTATCTGAGGTGCCTTGTGACCAAGTTTTGTAGCAATAGTAATAGTTTCAGAGAAAAGGATTTAAAAATATGTTCCCATAAGGTCTGATGTTAAAAATATGCTCCCTGCTGGTGGCCATTTTGTTTATGGTATAGAATTTTTTGTGCAAGGGATAACTCAAAGATTACTGTAATTAACTTATTTTAGTTCCATTTGGGCAAGAAGTTTGTGAGAAGAAGATCTTTTTACATGTGTCCCGTAGGCTCCAGTGTTAAATTATGTTCCCTTCTAGCGGCATCTTTGAATCCCAAACATGCCAAAAGCAACATTTTATATAGGGACCACTCAAGGACTGTTGTAACCCAGTTCATTGTTCCAATTGGCCCAGTAGTTTCAGAGGAGAAAATCTTTATAATAAAATGTTCATGACAGACAGACAAAGAAGAAGGACAATGGACAGATGATGGAAAGACTAGGGAATGACAGACAGATGCAAAGTGATTGCAAAACTACATCCTGGTTTAAGCAAGCTGAGCTAGCTGAAACTGATCAGGGAGGGCAAGTTTTTAAATGTATTAACTTTTCATGGCCTTCCTATTTTTTCCCTAAAGCGTGTAAAGGTCACATGTACTTTTAGCTAACCGATTGAAGAAAATCTCAATCGATTAATCTCATCTCGATAGTCAACCGACCGATTTGAGACATTTTCCGATTATCGGAACAACACTACACAAAGTATTATTACATAAAATAAGATAAATATAACAATATATTTTTCATCTAATGTTTAATTTCAAGTTTTATTTCAGAAATGTTTCAACGCCTTTTGTCTTCCATCATAGAGAGCGCGACTTCCTGTTCTGTGACATTCGAATCGTCTGTGCACAACACTCTGTACTGCACAGACAATCGAGGGCGACCCTGGTCTCACTCTGGGAACCTAAACCCCCTTGACAGGTCTGTGTCTGTGATTGTCTGTGGTCATAAGTGCCAGTGATTCTGCAGTCAGTGCAGATACGAGGGATTAGTTTAAACATTGTATAGACTAGCGGTTACAAGACGTTCCGGCCTTAGGGCAAATCCGTCCCTGCCTATCCGGCCCTGAACTTTCCGGCCCCATTCCAATCCCGCCCTGTCTTAAAAGTAGATCTGGTCTTACTATAATTTATGTATTACTGTAATTTCCGCGAAAATTTGTTATAAGAAGTTGAATTTGTTTTTGTCATATGAAAAATTCAACTTCATATGCCAATTTTTTACCTTGGAAGATGGAAAGCAAACTCATGTCCTGAAGTTTTAGTGTTATATTTAGCATGTTTGTGTATCGTGACTATGGCCTTTTATTTCTGGTGTTCTCATATTTGCCGTGTATATTTAATCCACTTGGATTTTGTTCTTTCGGCATTCTCAATCTGCAATTGTTTCTTAAATATAGGTATTGCTAACATTTCAAATAAAAATAAACTTGGTACATAGTTCAGAGGCTATCCCTCCGTGACTGTACGATTTCGTAAATGGTTAAAACTCCTTCGTTCCTATATCACCGTGTATCATCCGTACACAGGATATAGGTACCATGACTGGTTTTCCCTTAAATTTCAATGACTGTTACCATTAGTGTACGTGGATCCAGTTTATAGCTACTACAGTTAGCTCAATGCGAACTGATTCTCTTTCTCTCAACACCGAGTATTTTCCTGGTGGGACACTGCAAAACACCGAAATTCACCGAAAAATACTCGGTGTTGTCTTGGAGGAATCACACGGATTAGCGTGTCGTTTATTGCCCTGAAAACGAAAATCCTCCCAACACTGCGAAATTTCTTTACCTGTGTTCCTTTGATCTTTTGCCGGTAACCACAGTCATTAATTAGCAAGTCATTAACATTTCATCAATAATGTTTAAATAAAAATTATATTTTTTCCAAAGGTAGTAATTAAAAGTAAAAAGAAAATTTGTTTTTGAAATAACTTGAAAAAGATCTGCATGAAAAAACTGACAAAGTGTTATATCCACGCCAGGGAATTCACATGTTTTGGGAATAAAATAAAAATAAAATTGCTTGTTTTTACCAAAGAAAGGGACCACAAAGTTTAGAAAAATAAAGGAAACTTAGAAAAAGATGTAATTCGTTCATAAAAATTATATAAACCTATTTTGTCACATATTCTATTTTTAGACATTTACCTAATGGTGATGCTTGATTCACTACAAACTGATTTTCCGAAAATCTTGGAACTTTTACTTATAAAAGGGATGAATAAAATTGAACAATGTTCATTAGCAGGACATAAGCTAAAACTTTAAATATTTTTAGAGGTTAAAATTAAGTTATAACCGCATTTTGTTCTGTAAACTGTTTAAATCCATAGTCTGGACCGGAATATTTTTGGCGGAAACAAGTGAAAACCTCATGTCTCACATGTTGGAAGATTTACGCAGCAATACAAATAAATTTACTTTTTAAAACGTTTTGGCACCTTACAGTTATCAAATTATATAATTATTACTTCTTAAAATGTATTTTCAAGAAAATTATTTGTCATAAACAGCGAGGATGTTGAAATTTCTACAACCGTAACAAATATTGACTTGCAACTTGTCAATTATTTAATTTTGACATCGGACAGGTAATTAACATTTATATGTTTTATTGCTCTCAACAGCAATAAAACTCGCGGTGTTGAGATTAGAGTTTGGGAAACTAATCTGAAATTAACCGTGTCACACCGTGTTACACCGAAATCCGTGATAAGAGAGAGAGAATCAGTTCGCGTTGAGTTAACTGTAAGTAGCTATACATTGGTACCACCGTACACTAATGATAGATTTCATTGAGATTTAAACGAAAACCAGTCCTGGTACCTATATCCTACAGTACAAACAGAGGCATTCAGTTGAAAATCACTCAAATCCGACGTCGGTGAATTGTGTGTGAAACTGGGTGAATGTCCGACAACAAACCCGACATTCACCGACATTCACGGATGTCCGAGAAACTGATAAACAGAGGATTAACTCACCTGCTGTTGTTAATTGTACTTGTCAACATTTATCTACTTGTGTATACGAAGTAATTATCTCTAAGTGCAGTTAATTATTTTGGAAAGGCTTGCTTTTCATATTTCAAATTGTCGGAATATTGAGATGATATTTTTAAAAAATGTTATGCGTATGGCAGAAAATATCTTATAATTGGTATGAACATCATGAATTATATGTGACTCTCAGAACTCAAAGTTGTTAAAAGATCATACTATATAAAATAATTTGTTACTTATTAAATAATTTGCACGAATATCAGCCTTAATTGCGTAATTTGGTTTTGTTAGGTCAAGGTTAATCTTAGTGAGTGACGACCTATAAATAGCACACTATTAAAAACTTTGAATTAAAAAAAATCACACGAAAATTAGCTTCAGAGAAAATAAATATTCACATATCCTTGCAGTGAATATTTCATTGAATATTCAGTTCCAAGAATTACTTAACATTCCATAAAGGCTGCCTTTCATAAAAGCATAAGTTTGTTATTTTTTACACGATGTCACGCTCAACAGACGGTGAACTTTTCTCATTTTTTTTATGCTAACATCTTCATAAAAGTGTTTTATCCGAAAGAAGCTTCCAATAGTATAAAAGTTCCTTTTTGCTGAGATAATAATTTAATTCTGAAATGCCTCGGCGAATTTTGGAAGAGACCACGTCTTTGTCACAAACAGTACGTGCGAGCCTATTTTTAAGGGGAATCCGCTAAACTGTAATTTGATTGGTCATAAAAATAGAAATTCCATACTTCAATTTCGTGCAACCCGAACATTCAAGCATGTCAGTATGAGAATCTACGGAGGCTTACGTTTTGAAATTAGACGTGTTTTAACCATTTTTCTCGGTCAAACGGAAATTGAGGAGATATATTTATAGGATATATGTTTCGTTGAAGCCATCCAATTGTTTTTTTTTTATTCGTGGCATTTATTAATACGTTCGGAAATACGATTTTGATAGGGAAGTCACATGAAACTCGGTTGTCATTGAGTTTATTTTTTCCTCTTGATATTAGCCTAAAATATTTGAAGACACAATTAGGTCACTAAAACTCCGACAATTCTGGTGGAAGTCCGACTTTCACCGGCATTTATCAGTTGACCCAACATCAAAGAAAATTACCAACGATTTTTTGGGTGAAAATTTTCCGACAATTTTGCCGGACAAACACCGACAAAACCTGTGAATTCCTGGGTGACAAGGGTGAAAATTGTCGGACCAGAGTGATTTTTAACTGAATGCCTCTGTTTGTACTGTATATACGGATGATACACGGCGGCGTGTCTTTTCACCCAAATACACCCAAATATACCCAAATGCACCCAAATACACCAAATTATACTCAAATAAACTGAAATTAAGACAAAAATAGATAAAATTAATTAAAATTATACTTTCTTCAACAGTTTTAAGAACTTAAATTATATATTTTTAAAGTATTTGCATTGGAAATGTCAGTTAAAACTACGATATTATATGCCCCTTATGACCACGAAAAATATACCCAATTACACCAATTAACGCTTTAAACATAATTTTCATGCTGAAAATATAAAAATATCATTTGTTTGTGATATTTTTACCAACTTTTTTTCAATCAAATTGTGATTTTTATACAAAGTAGAAGAATAATACACACAATCTGCCATTTCGCATTCCACACCTGAAAGCTTGGCACCCAAATAATTTAAGATTTATTTTATTTTTTGTTAAATGAATCACAATTTAATGAAAAAATTGTTTAAAATTGAAATGTACCTTTTCAAATTGTAATAACAGCTTGTTGAAGTGTATACATTTGTTAGTGTATTTGGTTGCAATTGCTCTCATGGTCAAAAGGGGCATGGAATATCATAGCTTTTTCAAATTAATAATGGCAAAAATTATCATTTAATAAATAAAATGTTATAAACTATTATAAAAATACATAGTTTACAATTATTTTAACACTTTATTGCTTATATTATAGTGCATTTGGGTTTGTTTGGGTATATTTGGGTGTATTCGGGGGTCCGTATTTGGGTATATTTGGGTAAAAAGTCACTCCCGATACACGGTGTATATTCTGCAGCAATTTTTTATGACAAATTTCCAATAAATGCATCAATATAAGTCTAAACAATAAATATTACGACTTTCTATCTCCGATATCATGACCAAACTGAACAAAACGATATAGTAACAATACAGGGACGGATAGACCAAGGGCAAGGCCGGATTGTCACTTTCACTTTCGTTTTGACAATGACTGGATTGGGGTTTCCCGCCTCGTGCAAAGCAGACATGTTTTTTTCGACTCTCCAAATTTTCATGTGTTAAAATGATTTGGACGCTAAAATTTAAAGATTTTTCTGTGAAATTATGGATTTTAACACAGGATTATGCATTTCTTGCATCTGTTTGGATTTAATTATTGTTTTTCAGGACGTCTAACATCACGAGGATGGGAAACATGGGGTTGTGGTTCATCGTGCATTGCGACCTGTGGGTGCCATCAGTAAATGTCTTTACATTTACAGACCTCTCAGGTTTTCCTGATGTCTGAGGGTTTTAGCTGTTCCCCTGATGGTATGGTGGTTTCTTTCCGAGGTCCATTTTCGTGCGCGGGACTTTCGGCTTTCCTCCACCTTTAAATACAGCTGGTGTCGAGCAGGATATCGGTAAGGATAGATGGGTTGTCCTGACCAGCTCCCGCTCACTACCTTGATATTTGTCTTTCTGTCTAAGCCTTCATTATTGGTTTGTATATAATCCTCTGGTAATGGCAAGGGAAATGGTGGTAAAGGGTGACAAGGAGGGGGGTCCTGCCAGTGAGGAGGGTTTCTATGGTGGATTAGACCCATCAGGTTAGGGGGCTAGGTTAGGTAGACACACAGAAATCCGTACCGATGCGCTGGGGTCAGCGTTACGGAATGCTACGACACCTCCTTCCCGTCCTTCTATGATGGGTGTGTACATACGTTACACGTCACTTCGTGGCGGTTCTCCTAGAGAGGAGGTTAAGATAGCATACAGTACAGTACTATGGTAAAATTGACCACTTCACGGGGGTTTCCCAGCTAGGTAAGGCTGAGGCATGAAACATCCCAAATGGATGACAAGAGGTAATCGTAAGAGCAGTGATGTTCCGAAGAGGTTCCCGCAAAAAAGAGTCCCTGTAACGTGATGCAGCGGAGGAATCTGGCGCCAGACGATTGGACCCACAGACACAATCCAGCCACCGAGAAGGATAGGCATACTAATTAGTGGGGAACTTAAGTCTTTGTCTTTAGCGGGAGGTAGAATTCTCTGGGCCTAGCAAACCCTGTAGTTTATTAAGGGAATTCCTGGTATTTATTTACAGGACCATTTCTGTGATATTTACCCCTGAAACTCCGTCAAAGAGACAACCCGTTGGTTTATCTTGACCCGACAAAGTTTCACCATAATGGCGACGAGAATAATTTGGTGATGAAGATATAGTTCACTGAAGTGGAACCAACCTTTTATATTTTTCTATCGGAGAGGTTTTTATAGTTATTTTTGGTTCCTTTTCTTTGAGAGGAAAAACTTTTTCCGTCTTTTGAAAAAGTTTTGAAAGTTTTTCGTCCCACGTGGAGTTGAGAAAAAGTTTGCCGTGGGAATACACATTTCGTCTGGGCGGAAGTCACGTGACCATCTGGACCGGAAATTACCCAGTTATTGATTGATGTGTATTGATCGGAATGTAAACACAGGTGGCTTTATGTATTGATGTTTATTAATAGAGAATAAACACTGTTTGAGTCAATTTATTTACATTTTGAGGTGTATTTAGTGATTATTGAAATAAAGTTGTGTTATTTCTTTACTATTATTGAGATAAATTGACATAGTTTTCCTTTGTTTACAATGGATAAATCAGGTAAACTACATGCAAAAGTGAGCATAAATACATGTGGTATAAAGGATTTGTTGAGATTACCTGGTATTGGTACAAACATTTCCATGAAAATAATGGAAATACGGGGAAAAGGTCTCCTCATTACCAAAGAGAACTTACCCTTTATACCGTACTTGAGGGTTACACCAGAGCTCATAGAGTCAATTGATTTTGGTAAAACCACACATGCATTCGACGATTATGTCCACTAGACAGTGCAAACAAAACTGACCAGGAGCAGTTGGGTCCTTTATTACAACCGACCCCAGTCAAACCAGTCACTGCTGGTCAGGATACCAAACAAGTTGTACACGAGACAAAACCAATTGTTACCAAGCAAGAATTTGATGTACCGAACATTGTCAAACAAAAAGTTCCACCACCCAACTATGAGTTCGATTTATTTATGCAACAACAATTAAATAATGTACAAATTAGCGAGACAAAACCAAAGAATACTGTGGAGCAAGATGTACAGACAGACACACAAATGTTACATGGGGCGATAGCTGATACAAATAAGAACTTGTATGTGCCTACCCCTGTAACGCAGGGATCTATGGTACAGGCCATGAGTAACCTACAAGTCCCACCTACCCAAGGGGCAATGGGCGGGGTGTCTCAGGGTTCCAATGTCCATATCCCTGCTCCACCTGCAGGGTTGTCTGTCAGTAGTAACACCCTACCCAACCCAGGTATTGACTTGAATCGTGGTACAGTACATACGCAGTGGAACTTACAAGCAGGCACAAATGCGGGTGTATTTGTTGGTCAACCACATAACCAACAATACTGTGGAAGTACTTTTATTCGTGGACATCAAATTTCGTGGTTTTCATAAATATCACTATTTTGTGGGTACTTAAATTCGTGGTTTCAAATTCCTACATTAAAACTCTATGGAAAATATGCATTTCGTTGGGAACTTAATTTCGTGGTTAAACCGAACCACGAAATCCACGAAAATTGGAACCCCACGAACAATAGTACTTTCACAGTACGCAACAACCACCAGGTTTAACGCAACAACACACTACTCAATTCGTAGCGCAGAACACGCAAGGTGGTCAGTCGCATATGCAAATACCGCCAGCATATGATACCAGTATACGCAATCACTACCAGGGCATATCTGGTGTTCCTCCGTCACATCACCGTGACCGTCAACACCCAGTTTCCTCCAAGCAATGGAAACCATTGTATATGTCGAACTATAGTTATGACTCTGATTCATCTGACTCCTACTCAACTGATGGACATCAGACCCCCCAAGAACACAAATCTAGGTATCATAACTATAAGCAACGTACCCCACCACCATCACGCCGTCACAGACGCAGAAACTACAAATCACCTACCCGTGATCATGCAACTAAGAAAAAACACCGTAGTCGAGACCGACTACCGACCCCACCTAAAACTGTTCCCAAGCACGACCTTGGGCAAGATGTTAAACCTGTACAAGAGAAACAGAGTACTACACCCACCCCAGCTAAACCAGCTGAACAAGAGAGACAATTTCAACGTAGTATGATGTCATCGTTTAAAATGCTAAAGTACAATAGCAAGAGTGATTGGACATCATTTTACACAAAATTTTCCCGTTATGCTAAACTAGCCGGTTGGCGTGAGGAGTTAAAACTCGACCAGCTATGTTGGTCATTGGACGACAAAGCCAGTGAATACTGTACACTAGTACTAGAACAAACACCTGAGATTTCGTACAACGAAATGATCCTTAAAATGGAGAGGCGTTTCGGTTTCAAAGATTTACCCGAAACTTTACAAACTCAGTTTCAAAACTCAGTCCAGTATAAGAATGAGTCACTGGAGGACTGGGCTGACAGAGTATTGTCACTAGCGACAAAAGCTTTTAGGGACTTACCTGAATCTCATATGACAAAACAAGCTGTTTTAAAATTTTGTAAAGGTTGTAATGACAGTGAGGCAGGTAGACATGCTTGTGGTCTAAGACCAGAGACTATGGACAGAGCCATAGACATAATCAAATGGTTTCAACATACGACTATAGCCATAAAAGGTAATAAATCAGTGGATAACCCTGATAAGCAGGTCAGGGTACAAACATCCTCTACTATGGAGAATAGAATGTCGAACATGGAGAGTCAAATCGAGAATTTGATTACAAGCATGAATACACTGATTGATGCAGTGAAAGGTGAACTGCGCCCCAAAACGGACAATAAACGTGAAATTTCACGCCTGAGTGATAAGAGCAAATCATCGCCCAGTTCATGACAGGGTCAAAATAGAAACAGAAAACCAATTTTAACAAAAACAAAAATCAGGGTAAGCAAACTCAGAAGCGCACTGAGGACAGGGAATGTTTCGGATGTGGAAACAAAGGCCATTTGATAAGGGACTGTCCTTCAGTAGCACTTTTTAAGAAGAAGTCAAACTCCAAAGACAAAAACCGTCCACAGGAGGTACAGCTATAGATGGTACAAACTCAGAATCTGCTGAAAGCGTAGATGGTACAGTATCAGTACGACATCTTAACTCAGCTCTGATGATGAGAATAGAGATAAAAATCAGAGGTAAATTGGTACATGCCATTGTTGATACCAGGTCTGAAGTGACGGTGCTATCAGACAAAATTTTTGACTCATTTGAGCACAAACCTGATAAAGTAAGAGAAACTATCATGCACGGTGCAGGACGTGGCATGAATATGACTTCCAGGATGACCCAACCTGTGAAACTACTCATAGCAGGTCTACATTTCAAACATGAATTACATGTAGCACCCTTAGACTGTGATATGCTATTGGGACTTGACTTCATGAGCAAGCACAAAGTTTCACTAGATCTTGGGAAAAGTGAGTTTTACATATATATACATGATAGGAAGGTCGAGGTCACATATGGACGACAAGTTCCTACAGAACCTTCTGTCAGGAAGGTTACCATTTCAGAGAAAACAGTAGTTCCGCCGAACTCTGCTATTAAGTTGTCATGTGATGTACAACCATTAGAAAATGACTTTATTGTAGAAGCCGTGAAAGCTCAACCTTTGTTGATGCCAAGAACCGTTTGCACTGGCGGTCAATTACCAGTCATTTGTCTGGTAAACGTCGGTGAAACCCATGTTACTTTAAAGAAAGGAGAAGTAATAGGTCAAGCAGAGGAAGTTACAGTAATAACTTCAATACCTGAACCAGGAGATGAAAAGGTGAATACATTTAATGTAACCAGTTCTGCTGGTAAAAAACTCCCTGAACACTTATCTGACTTGTACAAAAGGTCATGTAGAGAATTGTCCGATATAGAAAAACAGCAAGTATATGATATGCTGTGTGATTACCAAGATGCATTTGCCACACATGACTATGACCTTGGAGACTTTACTGAAATAGAACATAGTATAGACACTGGTTCAGCAAAGCCGATTAAGCAACGCATGAGGCGTACACCAGCTTGCTTTGTTGAAGAGGAGGAGGCTCATCTGAAAAAGATGATAGATGCTGGAGTTATACAACCCTCTATATCAGAGTGGGCTTCCGCACCCGTGCTTATCTGTAAAAGGGACGGGGGAGTTAGATGGTGCATAGACTATCGTGCACTGAACTCAGTTACAGTGAAAGATGTATTCCCTCTACCCTTAATAGAGGAATGTTTGGATACCTTAGCAGGTAATACCTGGTATTCCAAGCTCGATGCTAATTGGGCGTTTATGCAGGTGAAAATTAACCCCAATGACCGGAAGAAAACTGCATTTACAACAAAATATGGTCTTTTTGAGTGCATTAAGATGAGTTTTGGATTATGCAATGCACCCAGTACCTATGCTAGGGTGATGAACCTTGTGCTTCGAGGTTAAACCTGGAAAACAGTCTTAGCATTTTTAGATGATATCTTGGTGCTAGGTACATCTTTCCAGTCACATCTGGAGAACCTCAAAGCAGTACTGGAGAGATTTAGGAAGTACAAGCTTAAACTGAAGCCGACAAAGTGTGAACTTTTTTCCAAATCTGTTCAATTTTTAGGCCGGAAAATAAACAAGAATGGTTTACATATAGGTAAACAACACCTTAAGCCAGTTAAGGACTGGCCAGTGCCCAACTGTACAAAGGACGTAGATAAGATCCTTGGTTTCGTGAACTATCACCACATGTTCATTCCGAACTATGCCAAACTCTCATCTTCCCTGTACGATGTGACAGGGAAAAATAAGTTCTACTGGGACGAAACCAAGCAAGAAGTCTTTGAACAACTGAAGGAAAAGATGCATACGGCACCGGTCCTTACCCTTCCAAAACAGAAAGGTCACTACATTCTTGACACAGATGCGTCGGATAAAGCCATAGGGGCTGAACTAATCCAAGTTCAAAATGGTCAAGAAAAGGTCATTGCGTACGGTAGCTTTGTACTCACACCTGAGCAACGCAGGTATTGTACAACTAGGAAAGAGCTACTGGCTGTTGTCCGCTTCACTAGGCAGTTCAGGCATTACTTGCTCGGACAACAATTCACCATTCGTACAGACCACAGCAGTCTGACGTGGCTGTTACGATTTAAGGAACCCCAAGGGCAACTTGCTCGTTGGATGGAGGAGTTAAGCCAGTATGACATGGTCATTAAACACAGAGCTGGCAAAAACCACGAAAACGCTGACAGTTTATCTAGGTTGGTGTCGGACGTCCAAGAGTGTCAACATTACAACCCAGATATGGACGTAACTGAGCTCCCATGTGGAGGTTGCACCTATTGTCAGAAAGCGCACAGGACTTGGCCTAAATTTATACGAGACGTAGACGAGGCAGTCTCACTGACCAAGAGGAGACGTCAGAATAAAAACAATCATGCAGTTGAGGATGTGTCTACTGCCATGACACGATTATTTGGTGAGAGTGACCAAATAGACCAAGATGAGACCCAGATTTTTACTACCAGATTAGATCTGGTGACTGATTGTACTACATATCAAATAGCAATAGAGTCAGATCATGGCTACTCTGTAAAAGCAATCACGCCAGATAGTGGAATAATCATACAAGGTTTTTCACCAGATGAAATCAAGAGTGAACAGTCCAAAGATACTGACCTAAGTATACTGTTACACTACCTTGAGAAACAGGTGGAACCCAAAGAAGATGAATTATTCATTGCATCACCAGCAGCAAAGAGCTATTGGATAAACAGGAAGGTGTTTTTCCTAGATACTGAAGGTATACTACACAGTAAACCTAAAAAGGAGGGTCAAAAAGAGAGATTTGTAATTATATATAATCCCCTCTGCTTTACAAAACACAGTTATGGAGTTGTCCCATAACATACCCGCTGCTGGTCACCAGGGAACAGAGAGAACACTTGCGAAAGTGAAAACCAATTACCACTGGTACAATATGTCAAGGGACATACAACAATTTGTGGTATCTTGTGATATTTGTAGTAAACACAAAAAGCCTACCAGACATGCTCGCTACCAAATGACCCAGTATCACGCTGGGGCACCTATGGAAAGAGTACATTTAGACTTTATGGGACCCTTTCCGAAAACCAAGAAGGGTAACGAACACATTTTAATGATGGAAGACCAGTTTACTAAATTGACTGAGTGTATTCCATTACAGTCACAGACCACTGTAGTGACAGCCCAAGCGGCAATTAACGAATTTTTTGCCAGATTTGGATATCCGTTCCAAATATTTACTGATCAAGGTCGCAATTTTGAAAGGGCACTCAGTATGTGAGCTACTGGAAATGCATAAGGCCAGGACTACGCCTTACAGACCATCGGCTAATGGTCAGGTCGAAAGACAAAACAGAAGTCTTATGGATGCCATGAGATGTTTTGCAGACTCCGCCCAGGATAATTGGGATGAGCACTTGCCCCAATTGGCAGGAGCACTACGGTCCTGTGTTAACAGGAGCACAGGATACACTCCCAACATGTTGATGTTGGGTAGGGAGACTAATCAACCAGCTGACCTAATGTTTGGGGTTGATTCCGAGAAAAAGTACTCAGGGACTGAGGAGTACGTTGTAGGGCTTGAGAAAGCTATAAGAAAATCTCACGACATAGCTAGGAAGACCCTTAGGTCGACCCAGGCAAAGATGAAGAAAGACTACGACCTGAGAGTCCATGAACACCAATACAAAGTTGGAGACTTAGTTTACGTATTGGACACGGCGCAAGTTAAAGGTGTGATGAAGAAACTTAGTCCACCGTGGAAAGGGCCAGGTGTGATCATTGAAGTTATTACACCTTACTAGTACAAGGTCAAACTACAGCGCGTGCTGTTTACTACAAACCACGACAGGTTGAAGCCTTGTCGTGACAGGAAAATACCAGTATGGCTCCAAAAGTGCCAAGAGAAAGTTCTTAAGGGAGAGAATGTCCTTCAGGAGGTTGAAGGCCAAACAAAACACAGAAAATATTGTATCTGTCGAGGACCAGATACTGGTGAGATGATGGTACAGTGTGATAACTGTAGAGAATAGTTCCATCTCACCTGTGTGAACTTAAGTCCTGCAGAAGTAGAGACTATAGACCGTTACTTTTGTCCAAATTGCCAAATGACAGAAAAGGACCCTTCCAATGGAGGGAGGGGAAAGGCAGTAGTAATTTTGAAAAAGTAACAGTTATAATGAAGTTGAGGAGGAGGTAGTTACCAGCCCGTTTGCTGGTAGCCTCATTTGTATATATTGGACAGTAAGTGTGACCGATGACAGGTTCACACTAAAGATGTATATATCCTTAAGGTATAAGGACGATCCAGAGATTATCCGTTTAGTTCTTTTCCGTTTTTTATTGGATATTCTCTTAGTGAGGAAAGTTTTTATGTGTATATATAGGTGTAAATATCCAATCCGTAGAGTTAGATTATTGGAAATTCAGGGGGGATTAATGGATTCAAGATATACATTTCCCGATATTTTCATGATTTGACTAATTGTGGGTTTAAGTCGTCTGGAGAGGTCCGCTTGACTGTTCACAGACCGTCTGTCTGTGTTAGGGAAGTTGAGTTACACTTGTGATGTTATAGTTTTGCTGAGAGTTTGAGTTATGTTTTTATTGGAAATTTAGGATGTGTCCTTATGCTATATTTTAGGCCTACACTCTAGAGGTAGTGTTGGATCTTGAGTAGATTCCTTTTTATTGTTTATGGCCTACACTCTAGGTAGTGAGACCTAGTGTGGGATCTTGTGATGATCACCTTTAATAATTCAGGTTCAAATCCGTGTTTAGTAGAATTCTGGATTTCATGTTTTATAGCATATTTTCCCAATCGTCTCTTTGGGGGGCAATTCTATATGGACAGTCTTTGTGTAGTGGGAACACCCTTAAGCGTTAGGGGAATAGGGATTTTAGGAACAGATTCATATTTCGGAGACCTGTTTAGTTCAGTGGTTATTTTCCCTGGGGATAAGTTTTTTAGTCAGGATTAAGATCCTTCCTTTTCAAAACAGGGGGGAGTATGGTAAAATTGACCACTTCACAGGGGTTTCCCAGCTAGGTAAGGCTGAGGCATGAAACATCCCAAATGGATGACAAGAGGTAATGGTAAGAGCAGTGATGTTCCGAAGAGGTTCCCGCGAAAAAGGGTCCCTGTAACGTGATGCAGCGGAGGAATCTGGCGCCAGACGATTGGACCCACAGACACATTCCAGCCACCGAGAAGGATAGGTATACTAATTAGTGGGGAACTTATATCTTTGTCTTTAGCGGGAGGTAGAATTCTCTGGGCCTAGCAAACCCTGTAGTTTATTAAGGGAATTCCTGGTATTTATTTACAGGACCATTTCTGTGATATTTACCCCTGAAACTCCGTCAAAGAGACAACCCGTTGGTTTATCTTGACCCGCCGGACTGGCATCGCCATCGGGCCGGATGATCTCGAAATCTAGACTAGATAGCTACAAAGTAGTTTGCATATTTACCAATCTGTGTTTTCCAACAATATTCAAACAAAATAACTAATGCATTTAACCGTTTTAGTTTGTTTCTGCTTCAAATGTATTGTCTTTTTTGTCAGACGCTGGTCATCCGGTCTTGATCATACGAGCGTTTGGATACGAGTCTGTGTCGAAAAAGATCTTAAATCCGGTGTAAGGGGAAATTTAAACATTTATCAAAATAAATTTATTCAGTGGTTATGTCTTTAAATGTTTCTTTTTATGTAGTTCTTACTTTTTCTTTGCATATTAAATAATTATACTACGAAATTTTGTTTTCTTATCTGTAATAACCAACAAAAAATATTGACACAAGTGTCTATTGAATCACCACTTTACTGAAGTATAATTTGTAAACAATCCGGGTCAAAAGATGGTTGCACACTTTGCAACAATCCTGTTCACAGGGTTTATGATATATTCTGCAGTTCCTGGTTCAAGTAATTGTTTCATAAATTAACATAGCACACACTTGCCAGAAAACAGAACAAGTCGTATTGACGAAAAGAAATTTTGAAAAAAGATTGATTTATAACTATTAGTATTGATCAGTACTGAGTTTCAATCCTCAATCTACGGCCTTATGGCACGAATCTTCTCTGTTGTGGTGCTTCTCATATGTGTGTATATCTCGTTGTATTTTCACCGCGCTACTTGAGTGCACTATCAATGTTTTAGATTAAGGTTGAGGATTATGTGCAGCCTTGTTAAATCTGTCTGTGTTGTCTA
>MJUU01012574.1:7605-20000 GCA_002080025.1 Modiolus philippinarum | reverse complement strand
AAGTGCCTTCAAAGGGTCCCAGACCAACTTTTCTGGAACAGCCCTTAAGCCAAAAAGAATGAATTCTCCTGTATTTAATTTTAATTTGTTCCTTTTTTCTTTTATAATTTGAAAGTCAATTTAGAGTTGGAAATTTCAGAAGGGTACTCTAAAATTATGATTCTTCATTTGGCCATTTATAAGAAACATGGTAAAGGGAAGTAATTCACCAGGAAAAGAAAAGTTAAGAAAACATTATTTTTCACTTGTCTACAAAAAATGAGAGTAAAAGTTATTTTAAAAGTATATTATTTAGGCCATACAAAAATAATGATTAGATTCTCAGGCCATTTTTCTGAAAAAATGATGAGGCAGGGAGGGAGAAGATTTTTATTTTTATTGGTTCAAAATCATGATGAGGCATCTTTTTACATTACTGAAATGCCCAAAAAGTGATGAGGCAGGTGATTTTCATTTTTTTTTTATTTGAAACTTGAATAAAAAAGTAAAATTAGTTCCCAGAAAACAGATGAGGGAGGGCCTGAGAAGCTAATGTATTTTTTTTATTTTGCCTTATTTGACTATTAAGGCCAATCTTATTTTTTTTTTGGTTTTTTTTTGTTTGCTGTTGCAGATTTCCAGGTTTTGATATGGGTATGTAGGTAAGAAATTTGTTTTATGTGTTCAAAAATGATCAGTAAATTATGGATATTAAGCATAAAATTTTTATTTCAAGCAGTAAGAAGAAATTCAATTACAAAATAGATATAAATTTGTTATTCAGATAGGGCTTATTTTCTTGGTTTTGAGGCAACGGCAAACAAATGAAATTTCATTTTAACCCTAAATTGAAGAGAAAGCAACTTGAAAGTCTTTAAAGTGTACTACTAATTGAATTTAGTCGGTGATTGTTTTTCTTTCAATTTGAACATTTTTTTCTCTAAATACAGCTTTATGTGAAATTAATGACACAATTTTTAGATTGTTTAATTTGAACATTTTATTTTTTTTCTCTTAATACACCTTAATTTGAAGATTATGATTTGATTTTTCAAGAACTTCCTGCAATTTTGTAATTTGCCAAACACAAGTAAATATTCTCAGGAAAAAGTTTGGAAGTAATTTATATAGCTTATAATTTTGAAAGAATTTTCAATAACTTTACAACATTGTTACAATATACATTTAGGTTCTGATTTAATCACTGTGTTCATAAGGCCAGTATAAAAAAAACATCCACCATTTTGTAAACTTAATGACAGGCAGCAAATTTTATTATTTTTATCTTATAAAAAAATGCTGTATATTTTGAAGAAAAATGAGATAAAAATAAAAATAAAATTTTTCTATAGGGCTGAAAAAATCAGGGCTTGGAGATGAGTATGTTTTATCATGGCCTAAACATGTATATGAATTATGGCAGCTATTTAACTCAATATACATGATGTACATGTTGTAAATAATTAAATTTACAATTTTGATTTGTAGAATTAGAATATTTTTGTCATGTTGATGGAAGATTTTTAGTTTAAAACATAGCCAGGAACCCTGCTTCTTTGAATAACAGTTGTTGAGCTCAAGGAAATTCATATAAATTTTGTGCCATTTTTTTCTCTGTTTACAAAGTAAATTTAATGCTTTTGGATGAGTTAAATTTACTTCATTTGTGTCAAGATTTCATGATTTCGATTTTATTTCATTTTTGCCATGTGCTGTCATGGTTAGGTAGGATTTACTTTGTGTGTGCTTTGCATGATCTTTCTAAAAATTAAGTTTTCCAGGTTCCAGACTTTGAATTTCAAGTGCTTTGTGTTCTTTTGTTTCTTTTAGACCCTGTTCACACTTACAATATTTGAATCGATCGGGATCGATTCCTATCGGTTTTAGCTGTTCATACTATGAAAAGATCGATTGCGATCAATCTTATTTGGTCCGATAAGAAGAGGTGGTCTAAAAAAGATCGATTCAAATAGAGACAATTACGGCTATAGTGTGAAAAGTAAAGATCGATTGCGATCGATTTAAGTGCTTTGAATAAGCATACGATCGATCGCAATCGGCTCTAATGAGAACGTCAAACTTGATTAGGATCGATTGCAATGGATTCATACATGTATGTTTTAAATGTGAACGTAAACAGGCTTTAAAAGAATAAATCTTAATTTGGATCGATCGCATATAGTTCTAATATGAACAGGGTCTTAATATATAAAGGCAGAGAAATTGATATACTTTGTAGTTATTTGTAAAGGAACAGCATAGATTTGTGGTAAATTTTGAATATTTTTATGAACTACAGGATAAATTTTGTAAAGTATTTTATTGTTGTTTAATTCTAGCCATATTAATATGCATAAGTGTACTTAAACATGTACCTGGTAGACTTTAAAGGGAATTTCTCCTTGATTTTGAAAGAATTATGTGTATTGCATATACTTAAGGATGTAGTAAGGTGAGGTTTTTGCAATGTGTAAAAGTCATTCGGATTCTCTGGTTTTATCCATTATTACTATGTAAAATATTTTGCCCCATTACACCCAATTTTCTAGTCATCAAAGTCTTCAGAAGCTAATTTTAAGTCAGTAAGCAAAATTTAATTGGATTGTAGATTTTTCTTCCATGAAAAAGAAATCAATATTGTGTCCATGCTATACTATAAAAAAGTCCAAGAGAACTTTTTCCGCCATTTTTAAAATTTGAAATATCTTGAATACATGGCCCATAACCTATCAATATTTTTAGCTAACTTTATTCCTTTAACAATGCTCTTTCCATTTAAGGTATCAATTTAAAATCGTAGATTTATTTAATTTCACCGTACTACATCCTTAAGTAGAAATAGTAATAAATTCTGTGAATTCATTTACTTTTAAGAAATACTAGCATAATATATTGTTTTGATACTTGGTTGTTGTAAAAGATGGAAAGAAAAAAAAGACAAAAATGTCAAAAGGGGGGGGGGGGGGGTGATAGATTTTGGGAATGGAGGAAGGGGTAAAAAGATCTTGGAAATGGGAAAAATTGTGTAAAAAGTGGAAAATAAAAGAAGTGGGAAGTAGGAAAAATGAAAAAGAAATGTGAAATTTTGAAAAGGGGTAAAATTCATGGAAAATGAGATAATGGGTCTAGAATTTTTTTATCAGTGTATTTTTGAGTATTCTTTTCAGGGCAGGTAGAATTTTTTATAGCTCAGGAACAATTGAAAATTAGGAATATTAGCAATAAAAGAACTTATTGGTAATGAATCATGAAGTCAAAAATGTTTGTATATAATTATTTTTTTAAGAATAAAACATTTTCATTGTTTGTTAAGAAAGATTTTTTTCAACTTAGATGTTCAGGAGATGGAATAATAAAGCAATGTTTGTGCAATTTATACCTGTATACCCAGTAGTTTTACTAATGTTTAGAATATATTCTTTAGATTAAATATTTTTAGTCTAAACTGACTTATAATTATTTTGTAATTATTAATTAGTAAGCATCAGGATTGTCGTTGGTTGGGGTACAAAAGGGATCCCTATTTCAAGAAACAAAGCTTAAAAGTTTTGTATAAACATATAGCACACTTAGATTGTTTTTGACCTCATGTTTAGGGGACCTTCACTGATCATGCTTATACCCTTTCAGGACCTAATTGGTGTCTTCTAGCTACACTGTGTATCCCAATACAAATTCGACAGAGCAATATTGCTCCAGAGGCATTGTATCATACATTTTCCTTTGATATTAGTATCCAAATTGCACAAAAAAGCAAGTTCTGTGAAACTTGGAGAAAAAGGTATAATTTATTGGGACAGAGTAACACAACTCCATGGTATATGAATCTGTTACCTGGACAAACAGTGGAAATATTCTTATCAAGAACTTCAACACAAATGGATTCATATTATGCCACTTCACATTGTTTAGGACTCATATTATGTTTTTTCACATTTGATACAGGAAAATATTTCTGGTCCGTACTTCATACTGTGGAAGTACTTTTATTCGTGGACATCAATTTTTGTGGTTTTCTTAAATATCACTATTTCGTGGGAACTTAAATTCATGGTTTCGAATTCCATGCATTCAAGCTCTTGTAAGAAGATGCATTTCGTTGTGAACTTAATTTAGTGGATTAAGTAAACCCCACGAACAATAATACTTTCACAGTATCTACGGAACAAGTAAGAATTTTTGCGAATGATAGTTTTACAAATATATCTTTGTGTTGGGATTGTTTTTAATTATCAGTCTTCCTGATGCCCTGACATGCACCATTTTTAGGTCACCTGGCCTAAAAGGCCATGTGAGCTTTTGCCATCACTTTGCATCCGTCGTCCGTCAACAATTTCAAAAATCTCCTCTGAAACTGCTGAGTCAATTGTAACCAAACTTCCAAAGCATCACCAGGGTATGTAGTTTAAAAGTTGCGTTCGATTAGTCCGAAGACCAAACAACATGGCTGCTGTTACTAAAAATAGAACATGGGGGTAAATTGCTGTTTTTGTCTCGCCCGCGACAAAAGTCGCGAAAGCGAGACATGCGTGCAAAGTATGACGACAGCGACGGCGTTAACTTTTACTAAATGCAGGATATTTTGAAAACCCTTTGATGTAGGAACATAATATTTGGTCCAGTGGTAGTACTAATCAAGTGCTACCTGACGGACATAACGTTATGTGACCTTGACCTCAATTTCACGGTCTAGTGGCCATGTTAAGTTTTTCTGCTTAAGTCCATTTCTCAATAACTAGAAGTGGTAGGTTGATAATATTTGGTATATATGTTGGTCTTGGGTAGTACATGTCAGTCTGGCAGGTGACTTGTCCTTGACCTTAATTTCACGGTCTAATGGCCACGTTAAGTTTTTCTGCTTAAGTCCATTTCTCAATAACTAGAAGTGGTAGGCTGATAATATTTGGTCTGTAGGTTGGTCTTGGGAAGTACATGTCAGACTGGCAGGTGACTTTTGTCCTTGACCTCAATTTCACAGTCTAGTTGCCATGTTAAGTTTTTCTGCTTAAGTCCATTTCTCATTAAATAGAAGTGGTAGGTTGATGATATTTGGTATTCAGGTTGGTCTTGGGTAGTACATGTCAGTGTGGCAGGTGACTTTTGTCCGTTACCTCAATTTCACGGTCTAATGGCCACGTTAAGTTTTTCTGCTTAAGTCCATTTCTCAACAACTAGAAGTGGTAGGTTGATAATATTTGGTATGTAGATTGGTCTTGGGTTGTACATGTCAGTCCGGCACTTTACTTTTGTCCTTGACTTCAATTTCACGGTCTAGTGGCCATGTTAAGTTTTTCTGCTCAAGTCCATATCTCAACACCTAGAAGTGGTAGGTTGATAATATTTGGTATATATGTTGGTCTTGGGTAGTACATGTCAGTCTGGCAGGTGACTTGTCCTTGACTTTAATTTCACGGTCTAGTGGCCACGTTAAGTTTTTCTGCTTAAGTCCATATCTCAATACCTAGAAGTGGTAGGTTGATAATATTTGGTATATAGGTTGGTCTTGGGTAGTACATGTCAGTCTGGCAGGTGACTTTTGTCCTTGACATCAATTTCATGGTCTAGTGAGCATGTTCACTTTTCTGATTAGTTCACTTAGATTTCACATCATTTTAGAGGCCAGCAGGGACGGGCAAGACATCTTTTAGGGTCATGACTTGTTTTGCAAATAACTCAAAAACTGTTACAGATATCAAAAATCTGACATGGTGGTAAGTGATCAGCATAGCAAGATCTACCTGCCCTGCAATTTAGAAGAAAATCCAAAAACCGGTCTTGGAGTTATTGCCCTTTTCTGTAAAATTTGCAAAATTTAACTTTATTAATTTTTTTATTAGAAAAAACTATTAGAGATAGAAGTCAACTTTTAACTGCAAAAATGTTCAGCATGTCAAGATCTACCCACCCTGAAATTTTGAAGATAATCCAAAAACCCTTGTAGGAGTTATTGCCCTTTTTAGCTCACCTCAAAAAGTGAGGGGGGCTTATGTGAAACCCCTAGAGTCGGCGTCCGCTTAGGAAGAATGGTTAAGGTCCATTCCTGCTTACTGACATGCCCAACATCAACCATATTGGTATGCCTGATGCATTTTAGATTGATGACTAGAATGCATGCTTCAGATGCTGTCTCTGACCTACATTTTACCCATGAGTGATTCGGTTAGGTAGAATGGTTAAAGTCCATTCCCGCTTACTGGCATGGCCCACATCAACCATAGTGGTATGTGTGATGCATTTTGGGATGACAACAACAATGCATGCTTCGGATGCTGTCTCTGTCCTACATTTTACGCATGAGCTACTTGGTTAGGTAGAATGGTTAAAGTTCATTCCCGCTTACTGACATGGCCCACATCAACCATAGTGGTATGTATGATGCATTTTGGGATGACAACAACAATGCATGCTTCGGATGCTTCTCTGACCTACATTTTAGGCATGAGCGACTTGGTTAGGTAGAATGGTTAAAGTCCATTCCCGCTTACTGACACGGCCCACATCAACCATAGTATTAGTTATGATGCATTTTGGGATGACAACAACAATGCATGCTTCGGATGCTGTCTCTGACCTACATTTTACGCATGAGCGACTGGGTTAGGTGGAATGGTTAAAGTCCATTCCTGCTTACTGACATGGCCCACATCAACCATATTGGTGTGTTTGATGCATTTTGGGATGATAACATCAATGCATGCTTTGGATGCTGTCTCTGTCCTACATTTTACGCATGACTGAATCTGTTATAAAGGATGATTATAGTCCTTTCCTGTTTACTGACATGTGCAACATGTGACAATGCTGCGCAACGAGGTGAGCTTAGCAGGCTTTGGCTGCTTTCTATGTTTATGCCCCCGCTGCTAGGTGGTCGGTGGCGTTAAGGTTTACCCTCATCCATACGTCCGTCCGTCCGTCCGTACGTCCATCTTTTTGGTTTCCGGATGATAACTTGAGTATCCTGCACCAGATCAAAACCAAACTTGGTCATATACTTACTTATCACCCAAAACAGAACCCTATCAATTTCCAGGTTGGTACCCTCTCAAATCAACTATTAATTAATTACCCTAAACCCTATGTAGTCGACGAATGATCACCAAGGTGTTTACAACTCATCATGCCAAAGCTTCAGACCAAAAAAAAATACTACTTACATACATATACTGAGAAATCCTCAACGAAATTTGGCGAACAGATGGACAAGTGTACAACAATATACCCTTTCTCTGTACAATTCTTGAGAAATTGGCCCAATTGCAAGAACTTAACCTCTTCAGTCAAATGTTTTACCCTTGTCCATCTGTCCGTCCGTCCATCCATGCCTTATAGCTATTTATCAAGGATTTCTGAGCTTGTGTATGTAGTAATGATTGGATTTTAGGTCCAAAGCTTTGGTATGATCCATTTCTGGTCTGTCCCTCATCTACTTCCCGTTTACCGAGATCTTCGAGATTTTAAGTTATAACCATGTCCCGTTTCTACTTGTGTTTTTCCGATAAATTTTAATATTCCCTTTATGCCGTGTAGCTGTATATTGAAATTTTTCGTCAAGGATTTCTCAGCTAGCTTGTGTATTGAGTAATGATTTAATATATGGCCGGTAGCTTGAGTATTATGAGTTGTACTGTGTCTTCCCTTTTCAAAACTTCCTGTTTGCCGATAAGTTTTGTATTTTACCCTTATAGCCATATACTGGAAGTTTCTTTTTTAGCTCACCTGGCCTAAAAGGCCATGTGAGCTTTTGCCATCACTATGCGTCCGTCGACTGTCTGTCCGTCAACAATTTCAAAAATCTACTCTGAAACCGCTATGCCAAATGTAACCAAACTTTACTTGAATCATCACAAGGGTATGGCTTCTCAAAAATGTGTTTGATTAGTCGGCTGGTCAAATAACATGGCCGCCATTGCTAAAAATAGAACATAGGGGTAAATTGCAGTTTTTGGCTAATAAATCGAAAACCGTTACAGATATCAAAAATCTGACATGGAGTAAAAATGATCAGCATGATGAGATCTACCCACCGTGCAATTTTAGAGAAAATCTGAAAACGAATCGTGGAGTAACAGCCCTTTTTCCGTAAAATTTTCAAAATTTTTTATTTTTTATTTCATAAAGTGTAACAGATAGAGGTCAAGTGTAAATAGCAAAAATGTAAAGCATATCAAGATCTATCCACCCTGAAATTTTGAAGAAAATCTATAAACCTTTGTAGGAGTTATTGTCCCTTTTCATCGAATTTTAAATATTTTCGTATTTTTCGTCTTTTATTTCCAAAACCATAGAGGATGAAGGTTAAGTGTAAAATGATGAAATGTTTGCAGGGATTTACGGGATGCGTAAAGCACGCGTCTGGTTCGCAAAAATGAATGGCAGGACGCACATTTCATTACAATATGCGTCCGACGGGACGCAAGATAATTCATGTATAAAAATACCAAGAAGATCTGACAACAAGTTGTGCAGAATCGCGAATCTGCTCAATTCCCATGAAAGAGAGACTTTCTAAACAATGTTTCTATTTTTAAGGTGGTTGGCCACCTTATTGCGAAGACCGGGTTCCAAAGAATGCACTACAGCTAATGCTTTTTATATAATATACTTCAAACTGCTATGAGCTATGGCTATTTAAGCGATCAAAACAGCAAAATACCCACTAATAACGTAGTTTTTGGTTAAACAATTTCAAAGATCTCGTTTATTGTCACATAATTACAAGGACTCTGTTGCAGCGTAATGAACATACCGTCTTTAGATAATTTGTGTAAATCGGCTGTGTGTATTAATTTTTGTTGCAGCCAATCTTGTTGATACTATCAGTTTCTTGCAAATAATCAACTATGCGACAATTGCTTTATGTAATGAATGAATGATATTCTAATGTTTATCTATTTTTGATATCGCTGTATAAGTATATTTATTGTCTTTCCATGCGACGAACACGCTGTTTTGTTTACAAGTGTACACGCATGCGCATAGTTTGGTTTTAATTGTTGTAAGTTCCTCCAGCGTTGGAGCACTGCACATGGCAGAATAAAAATATCTTATACACACGCGATTTCTCATTAAAAAATTTTAAAACACACTAACATAGCACCCGCAACCTTAAAAGCGAACAATGGCTTTATTTACGTAAAGCATAATATATTCGGAACTTTTCTTTAAAGAGCGGGAAAATTTGAACTTTAAGCAGTCATGTAGGATAAATGCCGATGAGTTCCAAAAGATCCAATATGGAGGTTTACTCTCACTTTCTCGATCATTCACAAGGAGATTGTAGCGTAACTAAAAACGCCGCCGTTATGAGTTGAATGGTGGTTATTTATAAGAAGAATATCGTAGAAAGTTCATGTATGTCAGACAGTGACTGGAGATTTGGATATATTTGGAAGTGGTTGGTGAAACCGCTGGCGCTGATCATGCTGATGCCAAGCGATGTTTCAATTTTAAAGGCATCCTTCTTTCTGCTAGTTAGCGCTTTCATCATGATTACTTAGAATCTGTTTCTGGGGGAATAAAGAAATACAACTGTGCATAGTATCTGCAATTCCTTGACCAAAGGAGTTTGTACGCAGATAAAATACCGTGCTGTTTGTCACACTAAGGGGACGACCATTTGAATTTCGGGGAGCAGGGGCTTGGGTGATTTTGTAAATAAATAATTTATCTTGGTGCCAGTGAAAATAAATATTTTTATCCTTCTTGTCCTTTAAATAAATAATTCAATTTTGAAGAATAAATTTGTTTTGCAATTGCAAATAAATGATCGGATGTGACATTTGGTGAAAATATTATATTAATTTGTTTTAGATTTTCATGAAAATAAATAATTTTTTTCTAGGCAATTCGCCCAGACCTCCTGAAAATCAAATATTTACCCCCCACTTCAATCAAACTTGAGATTATCAGCATTAAACTTCGTACAGTTAATCCATAATCCACAATGTGATTCTCACTTATTTTTTTACATCAAATAATACTTGAGCTGTAAAAAAGTTTTCCTTTCTAATTGTTCCCAAGTATTGATACTTTAAGTTTTGCCCTGAATTTGAGATCACAATCTTCATGATCGAGGTCAGCTACACATGATATATTCATTGCTTACAAAGCCAACCACCTTTTAGTGCAGACTGCACTTTGATTAAAATTCATTTTCGGGAATCTATCTGATGTTACCATTATTAGTCAAACAAATGCATGTGCGCGCGCATGCTTTGAGAAATAGAATCGAAGAAACAAACTTTAATGGCACCAGGAAAAAAGTAAAAACAAAAAAGCAGTTGACAGCTAGGGAAAGGGTAAGTCGATAAAAAGATAGTTCCAGAATGACTGGATTGATTTGCGACATCATGACTTGTGACATTTGAGTTCGGGCTTTGGTCAATACAGAAATAAAGACACACCACAAACCTATTTTTTTTAAACTTGCACATTATCAACATGATGCAATTTATCTTTGCTCTTAGGTAACTCAATTGGTTTTCAGCAACTCCGACTACAGAGCTGCCAGGGCGCGTCCCCAGATGGTAAATAAGGGAAATGTCTTGTCTATAATACGGAAGGCCTAACCACGAACCATTGTAGCCAAATAGTGTGCAGAAACGCGAAATCGCGAGTATCAAGACCCATTCTTTATTTTTTGTTCAACCGCAGACTTGCTAGGAGTCGTTTGTAGAAGGCTTAATGTCCTGCCCCTGTCCATTTCTATGGACAAGAAAATTGAACAAATGAGTAGGGGCAGGAAATTTATTCTTCCAATCAAACTCGTTATCCTTTTTGTCTCTTCCAACTGTATTACTTTCTTATATGTAATTTTCTGAATTGAATAACTGGCATTCGTCCTGATATAGCATAAATATTGCTTACTGGGCGTAAAACTTATACTCATCAACCAGGAAAAAATTATGTGTCATCCTATGACCCACGTGTTGTTCAGAAGGACCCAGGAAAATTTATATGGTGGGTCCCTGGGACCCCATCTGACAGAAGTGGAGGTAAATCCCATGCTGTTTGTCATGCTGTGGCGACTTCAAAATTGGTGTTGAAAATAGTTAGTTGACCGCTATTTTCAAAATGGCCACAAAAAAGGCGGGAATATTCAACATTGTCCGATTTAAATGAAATATGGGTTCCACATAGATGTTAATGTTGCGACTTCAAAACCGGCGTTGAAAGTTGTTCGCTGACCGCCATTTTTAAAATGGCCGCCAAAAAAGGCGGGAAAAAATTCAACATTGTCCGATTTCAATGAAATTTGGTTTCCAAATAGGTATTGATGTCACAACTACAAAACCGATGTTAAAAATTATTCGTTGACTGCCATTTTCAAAATGGCTGCCAAAAAAGGCGGGAAAAATCAACGTTGTCTGATTTTAATTAAATTTAGTATCCAAGTGGATATTTATGTCACTACTTCAAAATTGGTAGTGTTTGTTGACTACCATTTTCAAATGGCTGCCAAAAAAGGCGGAAAAATTCAATGTTGTCCGATTTCAATGAATTTGGTTTTCAAATAGTAATTGATGTTGCAACTTCAAAACTGTTGTTTAAAATTGTTTGCTGACGACCATTTTAAAATGGCTGCCAAAAAAGGCTGGAAAATTCAACATTGTCCTATTTCAATGAAATTTGGTTTTCAAATAGATATTGATGTTGCGACTTCAAAGCTAATGTTGAAAATTGTACGTTGACCGACCATTTACAAAATGACGTCCAGACTTCAAAACTGGTGTCGAAAGTGGTCCTTAACAAGAATGTTTTTTGTCAACAATGAAATACAGTGAAACATGATCAGACTTTAAATACAGTTCAAGATATTGGTGGTGTTCGAGCCATGAAAGTTTGAGAGACTGAAGATCAACTGTATAACTTACAATGTTACCTTGATTGTGGCAACTGAAAGCCAGGTGAGCGATACAGGCTCCTGGTAGCCTCTGGTTATAATAACCTTTTTCCCTTTTTCATATGAAAAAGAAAGCAAATGGGGTAAATGTCCCCCAGGTTAAAACGACACAAAACAAAGTATGTAGTAATGATTTTAAGTTAAGTGAAGCTTTTGTAGGATTAGATGTACCTTGTCCCCCTTTTCAATTCCGTCCTCATCTACTTCCTGTTTGTTCATAACACTGATTTTAAAGTCACGGATTTATCAGCTTGTTCATGTAGTAATGATTTGAAATTTGGCCCGAGGCTTGGGCATTTTGAGTTCAATTGTGCCCCCCCCCCCTTTCAAATACATTTTGTTTGCTGACAACATTGATTTTTTTCCATTATAGTTATGTATCGAAAATTTACCCTCAAGAATTTTGAACTTGTGAATGTAGTAATGATATGATATTACGGTCTGAAACTTTGGTAAGACGAGTTGTGTCTTTTGTTTTTGTTTGTTTGTTTTTTTGTTTTTTTTTGGGGGGGGG
>MJUU01012571.1:40222-50387 GCA_002080025.1 Modiolus philippinarum | reverse complement strand
AGTTCAGATCGAACCAAAATATTTTAAAGTACATTTACCGATGAAATCTGGTAAGGAACTGTAGACTATAGGGAAAATCTTTCATTTTAATTTTATTTATTTTTTGTAAAGTATACCGGGGTTACTGTCAACTTATTTTCTGCATATGCGCATTTCGACAACATTTGTCTTATCAGTTCAGATCGAACCAAAATATTTTAAAGTACATTTACCGATGAAATCTGGTAAGGAACTGTAGACTATAGGGAAAATCTTTCATTTTAATTTTATTTATTTTTTGTAAAGTGTGAGTTCATTGTGTTTCCTGCTTCAAAATTTGCATAAACTTATTAGTGGAATATAAAAAAGGAAGGGAAACGGGGAATGTGTCAAAGAGACAACCCAATGGGGAGTAATAACAACTCAAAGCTACCATAAGATCTTCAATGAACGGCGAGGAAACCCCATACCCAACGACAGGTCGGAGTCGGCCCCTAAATAAGTCTTTTCAGTTATTCCAGGTAAACCACTTATATTGACAATCACGGTCGGAAAAATGGTTGGAAAATTGGCAACTTTCTCAAATTAAGACCTTGTCATATCTTTTAGGAGTTTGCATTTAAATAATAAAATCAAGCTTACCACTTTTTTATATTTGAAGGGATATCTAACATTTCACTGGATCAAAGATCTATTATTGGGTTTGCTTATTCATCGAAGAAACTCCATACATTTAACCCCTCAGAATAACAATGAATACCGGTATTGCAAAAGATATTTTTCAGGTACTAGTATTTTCTTTACTGTTTGAATCAATGGCTTCTTAAATGGTCGAATTTCTGTTATTTAATTTAATTGTAGACCCAAAACACCAAATTGTAATCCCACAAGTAACGTGCAGAGACTTTTTGTTGTATTTACCATGCATCTTTAAATATGTCCAGTTAATGATTTATTCATATCCTTATATTAATATATTTGTCCTTTAAAATTCCCTTGCTTTGTAGTTTTTGTTTTACCTTAGTTCTAATACTGTCCCTATCGTCATACCCGACCCACTCTGATCCTTTGACCACATATGGAACCATTTGGTCGGGAAGGTAATGTCTTGTTCCACCATTTTTCAATAAATCACAAATCTGGAAATCCATACAAGTACAGTGCATTGATGTAAAGATGAATGCCAACATCTAATGCGTTGAAGTGAAATGGCTTCATTTGATTTGCATTTTATGAACAAACAAGACACATTTGAGAGATAACTGTTTCTTTTTGGGATGAAACGACTAATTTTTTCTATTACTCTAAAAAGTTCGTACTAACAATTCAAAGAAAAGTAATATAATCAACTTTGGCAAATTAATTTCGCAGCGCTGAAAAACAATTTGCAACAAAGGTGTCAGTTTAGTAAGCAGGAAGAACAAACCCGAATTGTGCATATAAGCCTAATACATGTATATATCGCTAATATAGTTATACATTTATTTGTGACTTGTATATGTTTTTAAAAGATAGTTATTTTATATCTATTATATTTATATTTTTAACTCATCAACGTCATTTCGGATCTTGTTTTCCTACAAAAGTCCTTTAAGTATCTTGTAATGAAGAATACAAGAGATAATTCCATACGCAATACTGAAAATCCACAACGAATTAATTTAAAACGAATTGATATTGACTTGGAGTTAGAAAATTGTAGAAATGGGAAGAAAACAACATTTAAAATGAAAAGAATTTTTAATGTATAGGCTGTTTTTGAAGTAGCACGAAATAGAAAATATCATGTAAAATCATTATGACATTACATTTAAAACATCATTGATAACAGTAAAAATGATAATGTAGCAAAATCAGAAAGACATTAACAAATAATTCATGTCATTTGGAGTGCATAACCATGAAATTTGAAACTTATATTTCAAAAATTATATTTATACCTCATAATACGACAGAAATCCTTTTTCTCCTGTAAACCTCCCAGCATTACTTGGTCCTCTGGTCTGATCTCCAATATCATGCTTGCTGGGATCTCTCAATGTAAAACCACGTCCATATAGTGCCATACCTATATTGATCATTGACGGGGGAGCGCCCATTTTCACCCAGTATGACGCCACCCAATCCTGAATGGAGAAATGAGTTTGTGCGCTCTTAGTTCTTATTTTACAAAAAGAAGAATACTGCAAAGATGTTAAGCCTTTTTTACTAGTAACTGTATAAAATCTTCATTTATCGACAAGTCTCGTATACTAAAACTTCATGTTTAAAATTTTCTGTTACGTTTTGATTCACAGATAGAATCTATAACTACGAACTTGAAAACCTAAGAGAAAAACATACTTTGCTTATGCTTATATAGACTAAATAAATATACGAACACACTTTACATGTAACATGTTGTTTTGAGTTTGTATCTGATAAAAAAGGTAAATAAAGATTTAAATACTGAATGAAATAGAGGGACTCATGTCTTAAGTAGTTGTAGCACGTTTCAGGAATTATGTAAAAGAGTCAAAAATGTAGGGATACAACCTATGGATGTGAGATAGTATCTTCTGGATGCATATGGTCGTTTTGAAAATTATGTCTCTTCAGAGCAGATCAAAACAATGAGAATTAAAGACCTGTTATGAATATTTCTTTTGTTACTCAAGACACTGTAATTCTTGTAAATGCCTAGGACTATTCCATCTCTCTTTGTCTTCCCTTTGGTTCTCTCAATTTCGGAGCACTTTAATAATTTACCGCTTTAGTAACCGATATATAGTGATTATGGTGTCCTTCCGTCCATCGGTTCATCCGTTCGTTCGTTTGTCCGTCCGTCCGTCATAGGGATATACACTTTGCGGCCACGACTCCTCCAAGACCACTCAGTTGAATTAAATGAAACTTTCACAGAATGTTCAGTACATATTGCCATTGTGCGTCATCTATTTAAAAATTGATATTATATTATTTTTCATTTTTCTGGATTTTTTATTTCTGGTATCAAATAGCGGAGCTAGAGGGTGTGTATTTTAGTGAGCTCTGCTAACATTTGTCTATTCTATTATATGTATTACAAAACTATAAAGGCACGCAAGTATGAATACAAAAACATTCATATAAAAATGTATTCAAGAATAATGGCTAAAGAAATAAAATTGTAATAAAGACACAAAGATAGCATTCAGTGGTGTGTGTGTGTGTGTGTCTGTGGATCATAAGACCATATAAATAATCTCAAATATAAAACGTTTAAATTTTTATGTAATAGAATACAACCCTAAAAATACATGGTAATCATTGTAAGAAAGGGTTGCACAACCAGTAATTAGAAGTTTAAGATTCAGCCAAAGACATTCAGGCAACCAGACCAAATTCTTTGATAAAACATCACGGTGATCAGAATATAATGGACATTCAAAGAAACAATTGTTATAGTCTTCACATTAAGCGTCACAACGACAAGATGATTTTTTTCAAATTTATTTATTCTATAGATGTCGTTATTCAGAAATGTGGCAGATCGTTTAAACTTTGCTAAAATGGTATTGGGCTTTCGTAGTTCATCTATATTGATAAGGGACACTGCGTTTTTGGAAGATTTAAACTTGGAAAGACTACCAGCATGTGATGTAGTTAAGCCAAGATAATTCAATTTATTGATTGTTGACGGAATGTAAAATTCAGTAGTTAATGATTACCTGGAAAATAAAAGTTTTTGAGCTATGATTTCTTAAACGTAATAATAAATATTCTACCGTATTTTTGTGAGCTGCATCTCCTGTTTCTCCTGTGTGTTTGAACAGTCCGGAATTGTGACCAGTTTTTGTATCCCAACTCCCATGTAAATCGTACGTCATGAGGTTGAGCATATCAACATTCCTGTAAATTTTAAAGTAAATTTTCAAATCCTTCATTTTTACAATTGTATTTCACGAGGATTATGGTGAGTTTGTAGGGGAAAAGTAGAGGTAATTTTGTAGCAAAAAAAAAATGAGTATTAGAGCAGCAACCTAGAGTCTAAAATTTCAAATTTAATCAAACAACCTGACACACGGTTAAATTATGCCTAATATTGAAGGAAATGATATGACGCTTTGGTTATGACTTATCGTAAACGTGAAATGTGGTGCAAATGTTATTAAGAATCTAACGTCAAAGGTCAAATTTTCAAAATTTACTTTTTTGTATATTTCAAACGTTTTAAAGCATATCTCAAAATATTCTCAAATGATTGCTTTTATTATCATAAATTTTGCCTCTCAGGTGTTTTATGATAAAAATGAAAGCAAAAATCATGACAAAATAACCCCTTCTCAATATAAATTACGTCCCTTTTCTCAAATGAGAAAAAATTCCACTTTTGGGAATTTCAAAGCAATATTGATTGCCAAAAATAAGTAATATAACAAAAGTAAGTAATTTACATTCATTTAGTGAGTTTTTATAAATTTTTTGACGACCTAAACTATGAATACTGACATTTGTGACAAAAATATAGTCCAATGAAAATACCTTGTTAAAACAACTAATGAGAGTCATTTTATAAAAACCATTTTGTGAAAAATCTTGTAAACAAATAATATAAAAGTGACAGAAATAACTCAAAACATATACACAGAAGTAACTGTCAGCAATTTGAAACTAGAAATAATGTGATCGTAGCTCACCTAAATGATACCCCCATCCCACATGGGATACTTGAAAAGCAAAGTCAATGTTTTGATATGTTAAACCCCAAAATGGTAAAATTTAAATCTAAGGCAGGTGGTACACGAATGAATAATGTGTACAAGGTTCTTTAAGAGTTTTATTAAATACAATATTCATTAGTTTAGGAGGGGTTGCGGATAGTATACCATTACTCCCTTCAGATAATACATGGTAAAGTTTATGTTTGGCAATGGGGCACCTCCAAAAATGATCAATCGAAGTCTAAAAAACAAAGTACACTATGCCATCATGTGATAAAGATTCTCTGAAAGTTTCATCAAATTCTCATCATTTGTTTAGGCGGATTTGCAGAAACCGTACCGATACCCCTTATGACAAAAACATGGCAAAGTCCATATATGACTGTGGGAAACCCTCAAAATTGGTCAAATCAAAATCTCAAACAGAAAGGGAACTATGGCATCATGCAAATAAAGCTCTCTGAAAGTTTCATTAAATTCCATTTATTGGTGTAGGAGGGTTCGCAGAAAGCATACCAGTACCCCCTCAAAACATAGAATGGTAAAGTCCATGTTTGGCTATGGGGAAACCCACAAAAAATGGTCAGATCAAAATCTGATCAAAGGTGCAGTGTGGAATCATGTGAAAAAGACTCTTTGGAAGTTACATCAAATTTCAATGATTGGTTGGGGGGGGGGGGGGAGTTGCAGACGACATACCAGTATCCCCTAATGACAAATGCATTGCGTAAAACATGTTAAGTTATTTAAACCCTATAAATTGCTCATATCAAGATCTAAAATAGGAGGTGCAATATGGCATCATGTGACTAAGATTCTCTGAAAGTTTCATCAAACTCTACTCATTGGTTTAGTTGTAGATTGCATATACCAGTACCCCGTTATAGCAATAACAAAAAATGTCCATGCTTGGCTATGGGAAAACCACAAAAATTGGTAAGATCTTAACCTAAAATAGAAGGTGAACTGTGTCATCATGAGATAGAGGTTCCCTGAAGGTTTCATCAGATTTATCTGCAGTTTGCACCATATTTCATATTTCACATTTCATATTTCACGTTTACAACCAGTCAAATCCAAAGCGTCATATCATTTCCTTCAATATTAGATATATTATAGCCGTGTGTCATGCTGGTTGATTAAACTCCGAAAATAAGCAAGATATATTCACGACAGGTTGATACACTATATTTTAATGCCCTCTGAGCAAAACGATTATATTTGGAAACTTGCAATATCGACATTTTAAAAGAGTTTGTTTGCTAAAACCTGATATGTATCTTCCTCGTGCAAAACTCGTCTGCTTTTAGCTTTTCTCTTAGATCTCTGTGGTTATCTGTTCTTTAACAGTTTTACTAAATTTCCTGTTTATGGTCTTTCAAATGTTGTGCTTGGTATGCTTTGAAATGACCATATGAATTAACTACATTTACAGTAACTTCGGTATGTTGATATTTATAGTAGACAATGGGTTGAAAACAAACGTCCCTCGATAGTAAATGTACACAAAAAAAAACGTTTCTAGCTCACGACCAGTATAAAATTTCTAAGAAACTAGAGTTGTTGCACTATGTTGGATCCACGTGAAATAATTTTATAACAACAAGAAAGTCATAAGTAACATACCATTAATTCGGAGACCGATGAGTTTAATTCTAAGTTCTCTCTGTACCTAAATCTCTGAATATGATCTGATGACTGTGTTAAGCCTCTATATTGATTTTTTTTTATCAATTTCTAAACTAGCTTCTTAACTTATCTCAAATAACTGTAGAGAGACTAATATGTATAATGCGACTTTTCAATATATAAGAACTGATTTTGCGAAGGTGTGTCTCAAAAGTGAAGGGTATGAAATACACCTAAATGACCAAATAAAACATGAAGTTGCACGCGTTGTCGTGCTAGGTATACCCCTACTCGTATTATTTTACACATTAAAAATTAACGGTTAAGTCTCACCAAACAGAAATTTGATATCATAATGTGACCAACTTGCTTACAACACATTCCCCCTATAAATACAAAGTCAAATACAAAATTTGAAATAAATCGGCCTAACAGTAGCAGAGAAAAATGTGACGAAAATTTTCACTATGTTCAATATAGGGAAAATGGCTATGTCCTTTCAAACAGGAAGTTGATATCTTAAGGTGACCAAAATGGCAAACAACAGATTCCCTCTATATATATACAGTCAACTACCAAATTTGAAGTAAATCGGCCCAGCAGTAGCTGAGAAAAATGCGACGAAAATTTTAATTATGTTCAATAAAGGGAAAAATGGGTAAGTCCCGCCCAACAGGAAGTTACTATCAAAAGGTGACCAAACTGGCAAACAACAGATTCCCCCTATATACTAGTATACAGTCAAATACCAAGTTTGAAATAAATCAGCCTTGCAGTAGTAAATAAAGGGAAAAATGGCTAAGTCCGGCCAAACAAGAAGTTGATATCTAAAGGTGATCAAAATGGCATGCAACGCATCCCCCCTATTTAAAGTCAAATACCAAATATGAAATAAATCGGCCTGGCAGTAGCTGAGAAAAAATTTAAATATGTTCAATTTAGTGAAAAATACCTAAGTTTCGCCAAACAGAAGTTGATGTCATACGTTGACAAAAATTACAGACGACGTATTTCTGTAATTCTGTATCATATGTAGAAATTAAATTCACAGTAACTTCGATATTTAGTATTTGTTACCACTGGGTCGATGCCACTGCTGGTGGACTGTTAGCCCCCGAGGGTATTCACCAGCCCAGTAGTCAGTACTTCGGTGCTGACCTGAAAGCCGATTCTACTTTAAACCTTACAATATATAAATTTTTGTAAATTTTTATTGAAAACTAAGGAGTATCTCCCTCATTCAAAGCTCTGTCCTTAGCTGATTTTGGCTTCACATTTAGATCATATTGGTTATTTGTTCTCTATCAGTTTTTAAACATCTTTGAGTTTATGGTCTTCCAAACGTTTAGATTTTATCTGCACTGAAGAGACATAAGTTGTCGAAATGCGCATATGCAGAAATTAAATTAACTTCGGTATTTAGTATTTCCTCTACATATGAAGTCAAATACTAACTTTGAAATAAATCGGCCAAGCAGTAGCTGAGAAAAGTGTGACGAAAATTTTCACTTATATGTTCAAAATAGGGAAAAATGGCTAAGTCCCGCCGAATAGGAAGTTGATATTATAAGATGATCAAAATGGCAGACGACGCCTTCCCTCTATATATAAAGTCAAATACCAAATTTGAATCAAATCGGCCCATCAGTAGCTGAGAAAAGTCCGACAAAGTTTGGACAGACGGACGGACGGACAGACAAGGATATTTCAATATACCACACACTTGCGAGTGGGGGTATAATCAATAATACTAATGTACCTTTTTTCATTGATTATAATTTACACCTACTTAACTATTTCTGGTACGTTATATCCAGTATCTACTTTGTCCTTCCCTGCAGGCACAGCTGCAGACAATAGTAGCTTAGGTTTCCCAGAGGCTTTGGCTTCAGCATCAAATTCTTGCCTTAAAATCTGCAATGATTTATGAAATATAGAAGCAACTGTAAATTTACTTTATGAATATATGACATTTTTCCATCAGTGCATTTCAAATCTAACTATTGGACAAAGTTGGAAAGATGTAAGAAATGCCGATAAAGAACAAACAATCAAAAAGGTCCAAAATTGTGAAATAAGTTAAGACGGAGTGAAATGCAATAGGTAAGTCATAAATAATAGAAAGCAACAAACGGATAAAAAAATGTCAGAAATATTATTAATTCACGCTTAATTTGAAATTTCAAATCAATAAAAATTAAGCAATGCAAAATTCGGTTTCTTTAAAAAAAAAAACCTCTTATTAATGTTTTTTTTTAAGTTCTCCACTAATCCACACTTTAAAGCGATTTATAAAAATGAATTTGAATGGTGAAAAATCTCTGAGCTTGACAAAATAACTGAAGAGTTCGTTAAAATTTCAGACGATAGAACGTGTTCTTAAATAGAGGATTTAGGTACTTCTTAATTTTTATCAATAGAGTTTGAGATGTCGGCCGATACCGGATTTTTACAAGCTCAATTGCTATCTTTGATTATGATGTTATTTATTAAATGATTTTCGATAACAAATTTTGATGGTGAATATCCAAATAACAACGCTCGTGAATATGCTTCTGTGCTTGGTAGCTGCTAGCGTCATTGTTTTCTGTGTTCTCGTTTTTGCAATGTCTTTTGACTTCGATTTCAGCAAATGCCACTCCTTTATCACTTCGGTATTCTACTGCCGTTGTGTTCTTGAAATAATACAGTGTAGTCAACAGCACTCTAGCAGTAACCGCAGTCCATTTTAAAAGAAATTTCTTATACATATTTACCCTAAGAAGTTCAACATAGTTTTGTTTATCAATTGCTGGACTGCCGCGGTTGGCTGGATATTCCCAGTCCAGGTCAAGCCCATCAAAATTATGGGCGCGTAGAAAACTGACGGTTGTAGTTGCAAATTGTCTCCGGTTGGCATCGCTGGCTACCATGGCTGTAAATGGCCTGGAACCCATAGTCCATCCACCAACAGCTAGAAATGTTTTAAGACTTGGATTGTGCGTCTTTAAATCATTAAATCTTGCATACCTTGAATGGAAAAGCGATGCAGAAATTATCTTTAAAAATATCAGTCATTGGACGTCATTTTGTCAATGTCGATTTATTATCAAAGCTAATATCATTAAATAGATAGCGGTAGCTTACCAAGTTTTCCCGAGTTAAATAAATGTTGTATTGTCACCGATGAAAAACAAGTTTCTTGTCACTGTTTGAAGTGGGGTCATAATACCCTCAATAAAGACATTGTTATGAAAACGTCTTATTGTGCTCTAGTAAACAAAAAAGTCTTACTACAGATGTATGGTAGGATTTTGCATAATATCAGATTAAAGATAGGGATATCTTTCACAAGTGTAAGAAATTTCGTCTTTTCTCGATTTGAGCGTAGCGAAACGATATGAAAATACGAAGAATTTCTTACACGAGTGAAACAAATCCCGATCTTTAATTTTGATCTAATGTAAGTACCAATTTCTTCCGTTAAAAGCAAAAACAAACGTCTGGAAACCAAAATGAATTTCCAACTCACCAGCAGACGTTTTTACGGGTATCTTAAGAGGATTAAAAGGGAAGCTATTCTGCCATATGTGAACAATCCAAAAGAGAAACAAGATAATAATATATTTTACTCAGTGCATCAAGTTATTTTCCAAATTTTATAAAATCAATAAACACCTACAACATAACACATTAATTGACTTTTTAATTGATAAAAAAAGAATAATCATAATAGATAAAATCAATAGTAAAAAAACAAATCAAAGCTCCGATGGAGCTGAATCTCGAAGCCCTGAAAATCTACACGTGGCAAAACTTCGTAGTCATCCAAAGCAGGGGGTACAACCTTATTGGTTGGTGAAGACCTAAGGGGACGACCATTTGATTTTGAGGGG
>MJUU01012571.1:5175-40141 GCA_002080025.1 Modiolus philippinarum | reverse complement strand
CAATAAGCTTTTCGAATTTTGGTTCCGGTTCCAACCTTGGTAAATTTTCTGGAAATGTCAAAGACACATACTTTTTTTGTAAATTTTGGCATATTATCTTATATTCTGACAAGTGTTTGGTAAAAAACAAAATTCTGAAAACTTAGGATTCTGAAAGGCGGTTCCAATTTTCTTAAATTTCCTGAAAGTCACAAAGACCACTTATTTTTTGGAATTCTATGTAGCAACTGTACTTACAATGTTAGTGTAGTTTCGGACAAACATTTTCATCAATTGGATTTCAAAAATATTTGATTCAAATTTCGATAGATTTTCTGAAAGTCTCAAAGACCACTTATTTCTTGGAATTCTACCTAGCAACCATACTTAAAATGTTTGTGTAGTTTAGGATGAACATTTTCATAAATTGGATTTCAAAAATATTTGATTCCAACTTTGGTTAATTTCCTGAAAGTCTCAAAGACCACTTATTTTTTGGAATTCTACCTGGCAACCATACTTAAAATGTTTGTATAGTTTAGGACGAACATTTTCAAAAATTTGATTTCAAAATTTTTGATTCCTATTTTGGTAAATTTCCTGAAAGTCTCAAAGACCACTTATTTTTGGAATTTTACCTAGCAACCATACTTAAAATGATTGTGTAGTTTAGGACGAACATTTTCATAAAATATGATTTCAAAAATATTTGATTCCAGTTTTGGTAAATTTCCTGAAAGTCTCAAAGACCACTTATTTTTTGGAATTTTACCTAGCAACCATACTTGAATTGTTTGTTTAGATTAGGAAAAACATTTTCATCAACTGGATTTAAAAATATTGATTCCAATCTTGGTAAATTTCCTGGAAGTCTCAAAGACCACTTATTTTTTGGAATTCTACTTAGCAACCATATTTTTTAGAATTCTTTTAGTTACAATAATGACTATCAATAGATAGATTAAAAAATAATGAAAAAAATTATGCCAAGGGAGTATAACAACTGTTTTCTGTGTCAGACAGGGCGTATATACAAGTATATACAAGATGGGTGCAAAGGTTTGGATCAACATTCTCTGGGAAAAATTTTCCCTGGCCGTTTCTGTACTGTGACCAGTTAGTATAGTAACATACTCTCCTGTAAGCTGAAAGTCGGAGTGTTTGAACTCTTAAATGAGGTTTGTTTTATGAGAACTTTTTTTTATGGACAAGTTATAGCAAAGATGTCTTTAATGATGACGTTAAGATCCCTTCGAGTTATGGATGAGCATAATAGAGACAAAGCTAAGTTACTAATCCATTTGTTAAATTATATATTTTACTTTAGTTTGAATCTTAGAATAGTAAATGCATTGTACTGTAAATTCTTAAGCGATATATTTTGACGAATAAATCTACGGTAAACGGTTATGCTACCATAGTAAAAAGCGTTCTTGTCTACCTTTTAGTTTTTTTAACCACTCAAACATTCAACCAATTTAAGATAAACTTACCAGACTCCACATTCACTACAAGAAGTAAAAGCAGTAGTATCCGGAGCATCGTGGCAGAAAAATTATCACAGCACCTTTTTTTTATTCTGGAAACTCGGATTTGAAAAAAAAAAGTTTGCCCTACATAGAAAATGTATTAAGTGCAGTATATAAACCCAGACTGATTGTAAGTTAGATAAGAATGTTGATAGCCAGACATACCTTCAAAGTTCAGTTTTATCTTACCATTTGCGTACTTAAATGAGACATTCCTTAAAAATTTTGTTGTAAACACGATTGCACCAGGAAACAAACATCATTACCATTGCACAAGGAAACAATAAACAAACAACAAACATTAGATTTGCAATTGCAAGCAATAGCTCATTTTGCACCAGCATATTTTTCGATGATTTCATCTTGATTGCTTCGCCAAAATCTATTTAGATATCAATTTTCGTTTGAATTTTATGTTATTATTATTTTTTGGAAATGGTGGCCATTTTGATTTTTTTCCTTAACTCCTTCCTCTCATCAAATTGAACATACATGCAAAATATAATCAATTTATGCAGAGCTGTTCCGAGATACTGACTCCCCTATTTTTAGACGTAAAACGGCTTGAGTTCCGATGACTCGAAGACTTTACACATGTTATGGCCTCTCATTATCGAAGCTGTCGATTTCTTCTGAAATAAATTTGCATTCACTTCCTAAACATTGGCATGTTCTAATTTTTCTATCAGTATTTTTAATTATACAATTCTTCATGAGCTAGCCGACAGTTGAGAGGCAAGCAATTCTTAAATAATCCTCTTTTTCAAATAACGTTTCGTCTTATTGTCCCCGCACTTTCGAAGAAAGTTCGGGGGTCCGTCCGTCCGTCACACTTTTCTTGTGACTCAAACTCCTCCTATATTTTTGGATTTAGGGATTTAATTTTGTTGTAGAATTGTTGCATATAGTCTGCAGAAGCGCAATAAACTTTTCCATTTTTCGATATTGGTCTTGGTGCAAACAAGAGGCCCATGATGTCATTTTTTCACATGTGGCATGTGACACAAACTCCTCCTTCATTTATGGATTTAGGGATTTAATTTTGATATAAAATTGTTGCAAATAGTCTGTAGATGCACAATAAGCTTTCGGATTTTTGATACTGGTCTTGCTGCAAACAAGAGGCCACATGATGTCAATTTTAACAAAGACCCAAAGATGTGGATTAGATACATGTGGCATGTGACGCAAACTCCTCCTACATTTTTGGATTTAGGGATCAAATCTTTATGCAGAATTGTTGCATATAGTCTATAGATTTACAATAAGCTTTTCGAATTTTGGTTCCGGTTCCAACTTTGGTAAATTTTCTGGAAATGTCAAAGACACATACTTTTTTTTGTAAATTTTGGCATATTATCTTATATTCTGACAAGTGTTTGGTAAAAAACAAAATTCTGAAAACTTAGGATTCTGAAAGGCGGTTCCAATTTTGTTAAATTTCCTGAAAGTCACAAAGACCACTTATTTTTTGGAATTCTATGTAGCAACTGTACTTAAAATGTTAGTGTAGTTTCGGACAAACATTTTCATCAATTGGATTTCAAAAATATTTGATTCCAATTTCGGTAGATTTTCTGAAAGTCTCAAAGACCACTTATTTTTTGGAATTCTACCTAGCAACCATACTTAAAATGTTTGTGTAGTTTAGGATGAACATTTTCATAAATTGGATTTCAAAAATATTTGATTCAAACTTTGGTAAATTTCCTGAAAGTCTCAAAGACCACTTATTTTTTGGAATTCTTAAAATGTTTGTATAGTTTAGGACGAACATTTTCAAAAATTTGATTTCAAAATTTTTGATTCCAATTTTGGTAAATTTCCTGAAAGTCTCAAAGGCCACTTATTTTTGGAATTCTACCTAGCAACCATACTTAAAATGATTGTGTAGTTTAGGACGAACATTTTCATAAAATATGATTTCAAAAATATTTGATTCCAATTTTGGTAAATTTCCTGAAAGTCTCAAAGACCACTTATTTTTTGGAATTCTAACTAGCAACCATACTTAAAATGTTTGTGTAGTTTAGGACGAACATTTTCATAAATTGGATTTAAAAAATATTTGATTCCAGTTTTGGTAAATTTCCTGAAAGTCTCAAAGACCACTTATTTTTTGGAATTCTACCTAGCAACCATCCTTGAATTGTTTGTTTAGTTTAGGAAAAACATTTTCATCAACTGGATTTAAAAATATTGATTCCAATCTTGGTAAATTTCCTGAAAGTCTCAAAGACCACTTATTTTTTGGAATTCTACTTAGCAACCATATTTTCTAGAATTCCTTTAGTTACAATAATGACTATCAATAGATAGATTAAAAAATAATGAAAAAAATTATGCCAAGGGAGTATAACAACTGTTTTCTGTGTCAGACAAGGCGTGCGGGGATAGCTGTCGTTTCCGACAACATCTAGTTTGTTTTTTTGTTTTTGTTTTAATTTGTTGTTGGTGATGTTGTGGTGATGGTGGTTTTTGTTTTGTGTTTGTTTTTGTTTTGTTTTTGTTTTTGTTTTTGTTTTTTGTTTTGTTTTTTTTTATGCTTTTGTTTTTGTTTTTTGTTTTGTTTTTTTTTTGTTTCTTTAATGGAGTTTGTATTCTCCCTGAATATTGTTTCATCGGCAAACGAATACCGAATCAAGAACGAGTTGATCTTTAATAAAAAAAAATCACAGCAATTTGCATCCAACCTAAATGACATTATGACAAAGACAAAACAAAAATGAACAAGAACGCCACATAAACAAAACACTAGGAGTGTGAACCCCTACAAAAACTCAGGCATCATCAGGTGTGCCGGAAGGGTAATCATGATCTGCTCCACTTGTAGCACCCGTCACACTGCCAGTGAAGAGTCCGGTTTTGTCACAGTCGGTGTTAGTCAGTCCAGTAAATCTCTTGATCTACCTAAAGATATCTATTCTCATTTGTGATATAGAAACATTGTAACGTCAAATCATTGTGACGACCGTAATACTTCTGCAATGACAATTGCAACAGTAACTGAACATACCTTTGATGTATCAGTTTTTGAGACAGTAATTTTGCTCTGTTGATAAAATCGTTGTACAAAATCAGGAATTGCAATTTCCATGGGCTTAAAGTTATCGCCTTTCATACAAGCATTTCACTTCTTTTGAACATCGCAAAGCACCTTTGCAACTTTTGCGATTTAAATAACTACACGCCGAAGTTTCTCTAGACCGTGTTTCTTTCAGATGGCCATGTCTACCACTCATATCACTTAATTGCAGATAAATTCAAATCAACTTTCGGGGATTTAGATCCATTTAACATCAAGTTTATACGTTTTGTTTAGCGCCATTTTCTATAGACAATCGGTAACGTCACTGTACCATTATGCTACGTAAACATCTTTGAGTTACGAATACAAAGTTGAACTAGAAGGTTTACTTTTTATACACAACGCAGAGAAGTACTACCCATCCTATATATTTGAGTTACCCATCCGTCACATTGGTGCCGTGACGAAAGATACATGACGAAGAAGAAATCTACAAGAGTAGCACATCAAGGAGCAGGAGAAAACTGAAACATTTGAGTTACCTATCCGTCACATTGGTGCCGTGACGAAAGAGACATGACGAAGAAGAAATCTACAAGAGTAGAACATCAAGGAGCAGTGAGAAAACTGATAACGAAAATCAAGGATGAGTTGGAGAAATCGACAGAACAGCGGGACAAAATAGAAAGTTTATGTGAGACACTTAAAAGGAAAAGAGACTTTCTTTCGCAGTTGGATAGTGATATTCTTAATGAAGCGGAGGATGAAAATATGGAAGCCGAGATGGAAGACGCCGATCTTCTTAGATATAGAACGTATCTTAACCAAAGTTAAAAATGCGACATCAAAACAATCTAACAAATCTCATTCATCGCATCAGAATTTAAATCCAAATGCTGCAGAATTTGTACACATGAGCTCCACATCTACATTTATTAACTCAAACCCAATGCAGAATCATGACATGCACTTCCGGTTGTCGATGAGTTAAACAAATGCTAGCGCCTACAACTAATTGCCTAAACTCAATCTCTCATATTTTGATGGCAATGTAATTAATTGGCAGCCTTTCTGGGATGCATTTGAATCGACAATTCATGAGAACCAAACCATATCAGATGTTCAAAAGTTTAGTTATTTGAGGACATCGCCGCAAAGTGTTTAGCAGGCTTACCATTAACTACTGTGAATTATTATCAAGCCGTAACATTACTGAGAGAAAGATTTGGTCAGACTCACAAAATCACAAATGCGTATATACAGAATTTAATTGATCTACGAGCACCAAAATCAAACGCCGACAGCTTGAGAAATTTTTCTGACAAAAAAGAGTGCAGTATTCGCGGACTAGAGTCACTAGAAACGAGTGAAAATACATTTGGTGCAATTTCAACTCCTATTATCTATAACAAACTGCCGTCAGATGTACGTAAGAGCATGACAAGAGACCGCGGAAATGATGATTGGAACATAGCTTCATTACGAACTGTAGTAAAGAAAGAGGTATGCGTCAAGTCGCAGGACAAACAATTAAGCCACCACCAAATGAAGAAATTGAGATCACACAGACCATTTCATTTGTCACCGGAACGAGAAATGCTAAAAAAACGCCAATTTACGCAATTAAGAAATGCTTATTTTGTGAAGAATTGCTTCACCCAAACACATGTAGTAATGTAAGAGACGTAGAGAAACGCATAGAAATAGTCAAGCGGAAGCGAGTATACTTTAATTGCTTCGGCACATCGACATTCAGATCCAAACAATGTGGGGAAAAAATCATACAAGTATACAGGTACATGAACCAAACGCCGAACCAAAACGGGGATCATCAGTAACTACAAACGAGACATCGTCGCATAAAACTGTAGCGCATTCAAGCATAGATAAAGTACCAAATAACTAAATATCGAAGTCACTATGAATTTAATTTCTGCATATGCGCATTTAGACAACTTATGTCTCTTCAGTGCAGATAAAATCTAAACCTTAGGAAGACCATAACTCAAAGATATGTAAAAACTGATAGAGAGCAAATAACCAATATGATCTAAATGTAAAGCCAAAATCAGCTAAGGACAGAGCTTTAATTGAATCAAACACATTTTTTGATTCAGCAGTAACCGCACATTCTGAAGTTTTACTGAAAACTGCAATATCGCCTGTTTGGTCTGGTAATCGATGCATATATATTGCTTGATGAGGGAGCACAAGATTCATTCATAACAGGAGAATTAGCACAGAATTAGGGAATCGAACAGACCGAGAAAATAACTCTTTAAATCTCAGCATTTGGAGGAAACGTTAGTCAGGTTCGTCATTTAGAGAAATCGAAAATTGAAATAGAGACAGAAAATGGGCAACAAGTAAAGATCGATGTAATCATGATTCCGAAAATTGCCTATTCAGACAAGATTGCGTGAAGACGTTAGGACATTGTTATACCATAACAGATTACGACTAGCACACCCGATATCTGCAGACGAGAAATTTTATATAGATTTGTTGATTGGAGCTGATGAAATAATCCAGTTTGTAGACAAAAGAAGGTAAAAGATGAAACGCAATTATATTTTAGAAAAGGTAGTTTAAACTAGGATGTTTCAGTCTCGTGTACAGCGCTGTTTTTGGCTAATTTTGGCTTTCTATTTTAGTCATATTTGCTAATTTTCATATAATCTTTTGGGTGTATGGTCTCCCTTGTGTGTAGTTTTGTATTCTCTGGAAAGGCATTTGGTTATCGACATGTTGGACTAACAGTAACTTCGAGATTTTGATATTTGTAAATCATTATTAGAGACCACCAACAAATAAATAGATCATATCCGAGCTGAGGGATCATTATTCACCGGATTACTGTTCAACACGTCACAGTATAGAAAACGTCGTTCGTCACAAAGCCTAAAACGCCATTAAGCTGGTCACATGTGGCGGACATGTTTGTGACGTAGGGCGGAGAACAACAACTGGTAAATCTAAATACCAGAAGTCGGATATGGTCTATTATCAAATAAGTATTCACAGAAGCATCATAATACTTTTTTTTTATTTTGGGCCACTGATTATTAATCTGATGACGAATATTTTTACTACTGAAATCATTTTGCATACTGAAACCATTAAATCAGTTGATTACAATTTATTATTTTTCCTTTGCATTCATTGTGAATTTATGTGAAAACGAATAACAAAACTGGGCAAAGTTTGATCAAAATTCTAGAGAAAAAAGCACGGTGACCATTACTTTTCTTGAATATACATTTCAGTGACTATCTACCTTAACCATTTCTGTGCTATGGGCCTATTTTTGGCCTAATATTTTTTATTACGTTCAGTGCCATCGGGCCTATTTTAGGCCTATGTTGTTTTTCTGACGTTGGAACAATAGACCCTTTCACGATAACTGCGGTCCTGCGATTTTGAGTGGAAAATATAAACATTTCCCGCAAAAATGACGTCGTAGAGCAATTAATCAAGACGTCACGTATACTATGACGTTGCATTTTACCCACTCAAAGGCATATGAGCGCATGTGCAAAATTCAGGACCACAGTTATCTAGACTGACTAGTGCTGCCCCCTGGCTCACTACGCTTTGCTCTGTTGCGCTCAGGGGACAGATGAACACAAATCGAAAAAAGTGGAAATTCCACTGTATGACGTCACAATGTCAAAACAAACAAGACAACCAATTTCAAATAAAACAAAAATAGTAACCCGATTTAAATAAACTTATTTGTTACAAAGTATTTTAATCTAATTGCTTCTTATTTTAACTTTCTGTTAGGCCTTTTGTTGAAACGATGCCAGTTGTTTACCTTGGATACGACCGGAAGTAATGAAGGGGTTTCCTCTAGAAGTTATTTTTAAATATATAGCAACCAATCAAAAAGCGTTTTGTATGCAAGTCAATGAAATCAACAGATACAATTGTTTTCGGTCGGTTGTCTATATCTGTCTCTATATCCGTTAGATTCCACGGACTTGAGACAGACTCGTCAGTCTACAACCTTTGGTTGTTACGACATTCTATCGTTGCTTTGAGCCTTTATGACGTCATAATGTGAAAACGTCAAAGCTCTGCAGGATATATCAACGACCTAGTTTCTACAGTTTTTCTGACATCTAGTTTATCTATTCGTGTCATCATGGTTCTGTTCTGAATACCTAATCGGAAAGAGCAAATGCAATAGCTGTTTATTGTTACAAATTTGATTTCCTTTGAAACCTTGAAAAAAAGTTATTGCCTTTGAAACTTTGGGAGAATCCCTTGATATATCCAGGTCAACCTCTGATATATTCGGGTCAACCAGATACGGCTTTTGCTGAAAGGCTCTGCAGGCTGATATAACCATGGGGAAGGATGATAAGGTCTATTACTTTGATGGTAACAGTGTCAGGTGCAAATTCCTATAACGACAAAATTTTAACATAAATGCCACTACTAGGGTGAGGGATATGGCAATGAAGAAAACACTGAAAGGAGAATATATGGAATAAAGTTACGAGTAAAACAAAGAAGTAATGAATATTTAAAATAAAAACATCAAACGAATAGTGGAAAAAATATATTGAGTAGGGACAAAACAAAACATTACAAATAAAGACAATTTTTCTTCATTTTATGTGCATTCTGCAAGTAATGTTAGATTAAAATGCTTACTATAAAATATTTTGAAGGACGAATCAAACTAGGTCAGAACACTTCCGAGAATTAAACATCCTTCTTCCGTCTCCACCTTTCGAACAAGCTGTTATATGGTATATGTTACACATATATATAGAAAGTATGCAAACGATACCATTAATAAATGTTTATGATATTAAAATAGTTTGCACGTTGCTAAAGCTACTATTGCTTTTTCAGACATTTTAGCTATCTATAATTCTATTAAAGTTAATATCATAGTGTTAAGAAATTGTTTTTTTTTTTGTTTTGTTTTTTTTTTTCATTTTCGCCCTATGTGTCCGAGGTCTGGGGATAGCTGTAAAGACACGAGACACCGCCGAGGTCCATTACAGCATCCAAAGGCCATTATTACAGAACAAGGACACATAACAGGGCCATTGTGAAAGTACTCATTTCTTAAAACTTTTATTAACCAGAATGATGATTGAACGTAAATTGATTAATAAGTAAATGAAAGTGTATATATAATATTTTTCTGGAAATTCTTTTTTGAAATGTAAGGTCATTTGTGGGATCAAATATCTAAAACAAGAAGTTTATCCTTCATAGATCTTTATTGAGCTAAAGTACAAAAACTTTGCTTCGAAGAATCAAGGATTTAAGCATATTTTCTGATCCCTTGTGAGTAAAATAAGTAAGGTAAAATATCTGAAACAAAAATGTTTACTTTCAGTACAGCTGTGTTAGGGTTTACCTGAAGGGAAAAAGAATAACTTTTTTGAAGAAAACATGAAAAAATGCTTATTTTTCGACCCCTTGCAATGAGATGAGTTAAACGAGTGGTCACAATATTAGGGTCAATTATCTGAAACAAACAAAAGATTAATCTCCATACAGCTGGAGAAGAGTATATCTCTGAAGTACGAAAAAAAAACTTCAAAAAATTAAGACAAGATGTATAATTTCTGATTCCCTGTGATGAGATGAGTAAAATGAGTGGTCACAAGTAGGGTCAAAAATCTATTTATCATTATACATGATACGGATTTCAATTACATCCAAAGTATGTCCGACGACAAAAAGAACTACAAATACAATAAAAAAAATGTATTTTCAATTTTCTAGTACTAATGCAGAAATGATGTGTACTTAACTGTGAACATATGATTCAAACATGAATTGGCCCTTTATAGACACCAATTGAACTTCATATCCGTCATCTCGAATCCTGTAATGGCCCTGCTAATCTCATGACGGACCGGTCATTCTCATAATGGCCATGTTTATTCCGTAAGGGCCCTGTTGTAACGCATACTTGTATGCCCCGGGGGTATTCACCAACCAAATAGTCAAGACATGTTTGACATGAAAAATTTACCTTGCTTTTTATAGAAATTCATTGTTTGTCAAAATTCTAACCCCTCACAAATACTGAGGTTTCATTCCGTGTATGGCACTCAGTGGATGTCCTTGGTACTGTATTTGGCCTCCTATTTCGATATTGTTTGGTAATTAGTACTTCTTTTTTTACTTCGTTTGGAGTATGGCTTTCCATATGATGCTGATGAGAGGTTACTCCTCGAAATACGTGTACAGTATAGCAAAATTTACTTTTAATTACGCAGCTTCGGTATTTTAGTATTTTGAAATCACTGGGCCGATGCCACTGCTGGTGGATCAGAGGTCCACGAGGGTATTCACCAGCCAAACAGTCAAGACTTGTTTTACATGAAAAATTTACCTTGATTATTATAAAAATTACTGTTTGTCAAAATTTTAATCCCTTAAAATTCTATGGCTTCATTTCATGTATTGCACTCGGTGGAAGTCCTTGGTACTTGTTTTGGTCTCTTATTTCGATATCGTTTGGTAATGAGTACTTCTTTTTTACTACTTATGGAATATCGCTTTCCATTTTATTTGATTCCAATGCTGCTGATGAGAGGGTACTCCTTGAAACACGTGTACACCATAACAAAATTTACCGTTAATTATGCAACTTCGGTATTTTAGTATTATAATGGCAAGTATATTTTTACATATTTTATCCAAACTTCTTAATAGAAATGATTATAGGATACCCCAGCAGTGCAGAGTCCGTAAAAAGATCCCTGGTTAGAGAGTTGCATGCTCTATACATACATTTCAGTAATGGCGTACTTGTTCTTGAGACATTTCTCATATAAATGCACTATCATACTCTCACATTTTGGCTTTTTTATTTATTTTGTAATTTAAAATTGTTATTGTTGCCACCTGTCTATTGTGCCAATATCTTGCCAAGTTTTCATACTTTTGGCTCCATGAGTGTCTTGTGGTTGTTTAAATGGTGTGATCGTCTTCTTTTAGTCCTTTTGTCGGGCAATGAATGACAGCGATTGTAAGAACACTTTGCCAGTTAAGTTTATGTTTGTTGACGACCCCGTATCCATGGATAAAAATGGGTAAAATAGCATGGATGTAGTGTTGTCCGACAATTCCCAATGAATTCCGCTCAAACCGGTGCTAGGGGCAGTCTTGAACTTGGTATAAGGTATGAGTAAAGCGCATTGTTGAAGGCCTCGTTTCGACTTCAAGATGAATAACAATAATAAAAGCGTTGTTCCATTAAGTATTACAATGTATTTGTAGAGACTTTGTCACATTTGCTTATACTCCATATCCCTTCATAGACTATTGTATTAGCGTTGACAGCTTATTTGCTTATCCTATTATTCAGTATTGGTATTGCTGTTATATGAAAAAGAAAAGAAATGGGGTAAATGTCAAGGAGACAACATCCAATATCCAGGTTAAAACAACCCAAAATAAAGCATCTAGGGGTAACCGTACGGTCTTCAACAGTTATAGTATATATTATGTCTTTATCGTGTAAGTAAATGTTATATGTTTTTAGTTACAGGCATTAATATGGTATGTGAAAAACTATTAACTCAATTTCACGGTTCAGTGACCAGGTTAAGTTTTTTGCTTAAGTCTGTTTCTCAATAACTACAAGCCATAGGTCAATGATATTTGGTATATAGCTTGGATTTGGTTAGTACATGTCAGTCTGCCATAAGGCTTTTGACCTTGACCTCAATTTCACGGTCCAATTTCAAATGTAGATAAACATACCAGATGGTCAGTTGATTGATTGATTGATTGATTGATGTTTACTCCATCTTCAGCAATATTTCAGTTATATCGTGGCGAGAACTGATAAGTATATTGAACAATAAAGAATATCACAATAAAACCATATACTTTGTAGCTTTATACAAATAAAAACAAAGGATGGGTTGCGATAAGGCCGTTTTCCGGCCCAACGTGGATACGAATAATAAACGGTCAAAGTTAACTGTACTAACTAGTCAAATGATAAAATATTCAAAATGCGCATGCGCAGGTTATATTACAACAATTTTTCACAGAGATGTCAAAACCCAAATTTTCTGTGGTCTACCTCAAAAAAACCTCTGGCATTTAGCCAATATTGCAATTTTGTATTAATTTCGATAAATACTTATCATAAATATACATAGCATCCAATTTAGTGTTCAATATTATTGTATCAGCTCTTAGAATCCGAAAGAAGATCACCGAGTCCATTTATGTAAAAAAGGTTAAAAATCGTTGCAAGCATAATAATATATGCATACAACCATGTCAGACCCGTTTAGAATTACCACAAAGAACACACGACTCATTATAGTACATTATAAGATGATAAAAACATTAGTTTAGTTTGGTTCTCACTTACTTTGAAACCGAAAGTGATCCAATCCGAGGACTTCTATAAGGGGACCCTGTCATAGTTGATTGGCATAAAATGTAGAAACAAATTGTAACCGTCTTGAGAGGTTGACATTCAGATATAGATAAAATAATTTTCACATGGAAAGTCGTAGAAAGTAACTTAGACATCGACATAAAAATCACATGGTAGATACACGATTCGGAAATAAAACAATAAATGATGATTCATACTATAGCCGGGTTTCGTCCTTCCCGCTTCCCAGCTCTCCATAAAGTCCCATTATGCTTTCAACAGCTCCATCCACCAAATGAAAAAATTCTAAAGAAAAAATTCCATCGAAATCCAATTACAATTCAAGATTTTACATATTTTGAAAAATTACAATTTTGGACCCTTTGACTCCTTACAGCTGAGAAGCCGTAAGAGAAGCGAAAAATTCGTTGATATAATGCTGACAGCTTACAACAAGAAGAATCTAAAGAAAAAGATCCAAATGAAGTCCGATTAAAAATAACAATTTGCACATTTGTAATTCTGGCTCAAATGGAAACAAGTTATAAAGAACCTAATATTTAAGAACTATGTTATTTTTTTTTATAAGGAATCCATTGAAAAAACTGCATCAAAAATCGGAATAGAAATTAAGAAAAAATAAATTTTTTGACATTCGCCCCTTTTGGGCCCCATAGGTAGAGGGGACGTGAAATCCGTTGGCATACTACTAAATGGAAATTTACTTAGGAGCACACTGAAAATAACCCCATCTTAACCCCGTAAATGATGAAAATTCTGCAGCCAAATATGTGCAAACACCAAATTTTACCCTTTTTTGCCCCTTTTTAAAAAACCGGAGGGGTCACAAATCCCACAACCTATCCCAGCCTTCCTTTTGTGCCAAGACACACGGTGTTTAAATTTCATAAGGATTAGTCAACTGGAGCTTAAGTTATTGATCAAAGACAAAAGTGTCTACAGACGACAACGACGCCGAGGTCCACGACGACGACACTGCCATACCATTATACGACCTCCAAAATTTTGCGGTCGTATAAAAATATCAAAAGAAACCTTCTTAATACCATACATAGGTTTTGAAATGACCAAAAAAAAATGTTTTCTTTCCATCTTCAGGACAAAGAGCGATAACTCGTTTTATCATTTTTGGCAAACTAAAATTGATTACAACTTAAGAAATAACCGCATTTTGCTTTAAAATTACTTGTTGCATTGATACTTTTTTATTTATACGCACAATACATAAACGAGTAATATTGTTTAACTATGACCTTTACGTTAAAGCATCTGTTGTTGAAAATTATGGCATTTTTCATGTTTTTCAACATGACCTGCACGTGGACCCAGGTTGATTTACATTAATGATACCTAATGTATAATGCATTTATGATGTAAAAATGGAGCTGGGTCCAAATGCAGGTCATAGTTAAATTTGATTTGGAACGTGATCCATTAGAAGTCTTTTCCCATAGGCCTAATGCTAATGATCCTTGATAGGAGTGTAAAAGAACATGGATTTTTCGAATATTTGTCAAAAGATCAAATTATTAGTTTTTATTCTAAATGATAGGATTAATATGCTTTATAAATACAAAAGAAACGCTGAGTTTCCTTGAAGAAAATAATTTTGAGATTCCCTTTGGCCGATTTAGAATCTTATCGCAACCCATCCTTTGTAAAATATTTAAAAAAAACGTCAGTTTCAGATAAATAACTAAATAACGAAGTTACTGTGAATTTTATTTCTGTTTATGCGCATTTCGACAACTTATGTCTCTTCAGTGCAGATAAAATGTAAACATTTGGAAGACCATAAACTCAAAGATGTTAAAAACTGACAGAGAACAAACAAACAATATGATCTAAATGTAAAGCCAAAATCAGCTAAGGACAGAGATAATTGATTTACATCTTACTAAAAAATTAATTGCTTTTAAAAACATGAACGAATTTGTCGCCAGCGACGTTTGTAAATAGGTTTCCAATACAATCAGCAGAATGAAAATCACGTCCGAAATCGGCAACATCTATACATTCAATAAAACGTGTTGAATTGAATAAGGGCAATTGCATGAAATTCATTCAGGTCAGTCATCACTGTTTAGTATAAAATAATTTGTTGTTCGGGTGTGTCCAATACGACATCGGGTCAACATTACCTGCTTCGTACGGTTTTTACCGTAGGAACCAAATTGTTTACCTACGTCTGACTGTATTCAATGCAGTTTATTATTTATTTGCAGATCTCATTTTACCTGTATTTACCGATACATATCAAGGTACGGTGCTGAACAGTCCGCCATCTCGTCATCAAGTGCATCTTTGGCTTCCTGGTCAACAATTGTGTTTCTAATAGGTCCATAGATCACAACATGACTTAGGATCGAAATATTAAAGACTTCTTTGCCTTATGCTAAAATGACTTGTATAATTCAGCTATTTTCAAAATAAATGGGTGATTTGTTTTTGGACTTCCAATTGTCAGTAGGCATGCAAGTGAATCAGAAAAGACCATGAAGAGACTTGTCGAAATGCGCATATGCAGAAAATAAATTCACAGTAACTTCGGTATTTAGTGATCAAATGGCAAGAGGAACCATCTACAATGGGTGAATATTATAAATACATGTCATCATCTGCAAGTGAACTACACAGGAAAAACACAAATAAGACAAAAGACAAACGTAAACAACGATAAGAACTCGGGATAGCCGGACTTGGTACCGGCACAGACAAAAGCCAGAATTAGGATTTAACAAGTTTGTTGGTACCCAAAACTCCCCTCAATATGTCTTGTTCCCTATAGTATGATAACAACCCAAATGACAATACGCAATTTTGAAAGATAGGCGAAGGGGTACTCGTCGCTAATCTGCCGGCTAGCTCAATCTGTAATCTGTAACCCTAATGTAAAAGTTTGGCTGTGATAGTAGGGTTATGTTCACTAAAATCGCCCAGAGTAGAACAAACGAATGCCAATCGTACTAGTTTTAAAATGTACACCCTTCTGATGGAGCTAGAGGAATGTCATCCTTACAGCAATCTGTTTAAATTTGTGAGTATTCAGGATGTTCAGATTTATCTCTTGCAAAGTCCTGCTGGATAACCAAAGGATTGATATAAGACTTTTCAAGGAGGTTTTTGGGAGTTTCTTTGTGAACAGGTTTGAAAACACAGTTGTGAGCAGAATTAGACGGGTACGCTTTAAACTTTGTTGGATATCGTAAACAAGGTTTGACACGTCTGTCATTTCAGGATAGTTCATTAGCTGCAACATAGAAACTTTCCACAGGAGAAGTTCAGAACGCACCCAAAGAAAGACGCAAAAATTGGAAGTGAATAGTATCTAATGATTAAGAGTATGATTTTCGGACAGAACCGTAAATAAATCATTCATAATCTTAATTTGATTGAATCACTGATATATATAAATTTAATACAACAGTACTACCTGCACCCCAGTCGGTTCCCGACAAAGCTTTCAAAAATAAGGTCAAAGTGACCTTATTCTCATAAGACACTCCACCACGACCAAATGCACATACGTACCAAATATATGTATATATGTCTTCAAACAAAAAAAGGTATGCCAAGTACAGATTTATCAGAAAAAGAAAAAAGAAAGGATTAGTGGTAATTCAGCATAACTCCCTTCTTGTCGGAATGCGCATATGCAGAATTTAAATTCACAGTAACTTCGGTATTTAGTCATTCTGTGAGTGGGAGACATAATGAAGTATATGCTCTATTGTGCTTTATGCTTTTATGCATTGATATCTCAAAATATTTAACAAAAGGAGAATTTCGAAAATTTATGGCAAAGAACACTGAAAGTTCGTTGTTTTTTATACACTTATGTCTAAATTTACAATTGTTATAACGGAGCTAAACAATCTTGGTCTGTCTAGGGCTTGTGTAAAGACTCTTTGAATTTCGAATGAAGAAAAGACAACAATTAAAGAGTACAAAAAGATAACTAACGAAGAAAGGAAATACAACAGAATCTACTTAGATTAAAACGTTCATTCATATCAACTAAAACAAATCTCAAAAGCGTTGTTCCATTGCCTGTTTTAGCACCTATTGCGAGAGGCTTTGTCTCATGTGCATTTCTCCTCCATATGCTTTCATATTCAAACAATACGAATCTCATTCAACCCATTTATAACAGTAACGCCATAAAATAACCATGAAAATACAATGGTATAATCCAAAGCTTACCGTTACAAATAGAGGTTTTTTAATGTAGATAACCAATGGTTAAGAAAAACCAATAATGCTGGACAAAAGTGAACTGAAAAAAACTACTTACATGTACAGAGTTAAATATTAAAAGAAAAATGTGCCTTGCAAGGAAACAAAAAGCCAAAGGTTTTTTTAAATTGATATATTTTAAACCGCCTAATAAAGGGCTACGCCGAGCGCAGCTTAACACGATAACATCATGTCGATCACTGAAAGGATGGGTTGCGATAAGATGCTAAATCGACCCAAAGGGATATTAAAATTATTTTCTTCAAGGAAACTCATCGCTTCTTATGTATTTATAAAGCATAATATTCCTATAATTTACAATACACACAAATAATTTGATCTTTTGATAAATATTCGATAAAATCTATGTTCTTTTACATCCCTATCAAGGGTAATTAATGTTGGGCTTATGGAAAAAGGCTTCCAATGGATCACGTTTCAAATCAAATTTAACTATGACCTGCATTGGACTCAGCTTCATATTTACATCATAAATGCATTATACATAGCGTATTGTTCATGCAAAGAATCAACCTGGGTCCACGTGCAGGTCATGTTGAAAAACATGAAAAATGCAAAAATTTTCAACTCTAAATGACTTACCGTAAAAGTCAAAATTAACCAATATTACTGGTTTATGTATTACCCGACTATAAATAAAAACGTATCAATTCAACCAAGTCATTTTAAAAATGCTAAATGCGGCAATTTCTCAAGTTATAATCAATTTTATAGATTTGGCAGTTTGTCGATGCTGATAAAATGGGTTATCGGTCTTTGTCCTGAGGTTGGAAAGAAAACATATTTTTTCATTACAATATATTTTAAATTGAATACTTATAGTATTAAGTAGGTTTCTTTTGATATTTTTATACGACCGCAAAATTCTTAAGGTCGTATAATCGTATGGCGCTGACGTCGTCGTCGGCGTTGGCGTTGGCGTAGTTGTCGTTTGTAGACACTTTTGTAGTTGATCATTAACTTAAGTTCGAGTTGTCCAATCCTTATGAAATTTTGAAACTATGTTCCTTGGCACAAAAGGCAGGCTGTAACAGGTTTTGGGTTTTGTGACACCTCCCGTTTTTGAAAAAGGGTCCAAAAAGGGCAAAATTTGGTGTTTTCACATATTCGGCTGTATAATTTTTATTATTCACCGGATTTTGATGGGTTAATATTCAGTGTGCTCTGGAGAAAAATTCTACTTTCAGTACAGTTGTGTTTGGGTTTACTTGAAGGGACAAAAAAAAACTTTTTTGAAGAAAACATGTAAAAATGCTTATTTTCCGACCTCTTGTAAAGAGATGAGTTAAACGAGTGGTCACAATATTAGGGTCAATTATCTGAAACAACAAAAAATTAATCTCCATACAGCTGGATAAGAGTATACCTCTGAAGTACGAAAAAAAACTTTAAGACAAGATGTATAATTTCTGATCCCCTGTGATGCGATGAGTAAAATGAGTGGTCACAAGTAGGGTCAAACATCTATATATCATTATACATGATACGGATTTCAATTACATCCAGAGTATGTCCGACGACAAAAAGAACTACAAATACAGTAAAAAATGAATTTTTAATTTTCTAGTACTCATGCAGGAATGATGTGTACTTACTGTGAACATATGATTCAGTCATGAATTGGCCCTTTATAAACACCAAGTGAACATCATATCCTTCATCTTGAAAACTGTAATGGCACTGCTAATCTCATGACGGACCGGTCATTCTCATAATGGCCGTGTTTATTCCGTAAGGGCCCTGTTGTAACGCATACTTGTATGTCCCGAGGGTATGCACCAGCCAAATAGTCAAGACTTGTTTTACATGAAAAATTTACCTTGCTTATTATAAAAATTAACTGTTTGTCAAAATTCTAACCCCTTAAAAATACTGAAGATTCATTTCATGTATGGCACTCGGTGGAAGTCCTTGGTACTTGATTTGGTAATGAGTACTTCTTTTTCACTACGTTTGGATTATGGCGTTTTATATTATTCGATTCCAATGCTGCTGATGAGAGGTTACTCCTTGAAACGCGTGCACAGCATAACAAAATTTACTCTTAATTATGCAACTTCGGTATTTTAGTATTTTGAAACCACTGGGCCGATGCCACTGCTTGTGGACCGAGGGTATTAACCAGCTCAATAGTCTAGACTTGTTTTACATGAAAAATTTACCTTACTTATTATAAAAAAATAACTGTTTGTCAAAATTCTAACCCCATAAAAACACTGAGCTTTCATTCCATGTATGACACTCGGTGGAAGTCCTTGGTACTTGATTTGGTCTCTTATTTCGATATTGTTTGGTAATGGGTACTTCTTTTTTACTACTTTTGGATTATGGCTTTTCATATTATTTGATTCCAATGCTGCTGATGAGAGGGTAATCCTTGAAACACGTGTACAGCATAACAAAATTTACTATTATTATGCAAATTCGGTATTGAGTATTTTGCAACCACTGGGCCGATGCCACTGCTGGAGGACCAGAAGTCCCCGAGGTAATTCGCCAGCCCAATAGTCTAGACTTGTTTTACATGAAAAATTTACCTGCCCTTTGAAGACATCAATGTCGATGATCTTGGCCAATCCCAAACTCTATCTTCCTGTTTTTTAATCTTTTTTGCGTTTTGATATGTGTATATATTTTTTGTTTTACCTTTTATCGCAGTTCGACAAGAATTTAACTTGTTTGTTTATTCATGCTTACACGAACTGCTTCACAGCACTCTATATTTTATTATAAAAATTTACTGTTTGTCAAAATTCTAACCCCTTAAAATCTGAGGCTTCATTCCATGTATGACACTCGGTGGAAGTCCTTGGTACTTGATTTGGTCTCTTATTTCGATATTGTTTGGTAATGAGTACTTCTTTTTTACTACTTTTGCCTTGTCTCTGGACTTTGATTTGTGTAATCTTGTGCTTTGTTTCCTTCGGTATTCTACTGCCGTTGTTTTGGATTAAAGCTTTCCATATTATTTGATTGCAACAGCCCAATAGTCAAGACTTGTCTGACATGAAAAATTTACCTTGCTTTTAATAGAAATTAACTGTTTTTCAATTTTATTACTCCTTAAAAATACTGAGGCTTCATTCCGTGTAATTTTTTACATATTTTATTGTTAACAGAAATGATTATAGGATACTCCAGCAGTGCGGAGTCCGTACAAAGATCCCTGGTTAGAGAGATGCATGCTATATACATACATTTCAGTAATGGCGTACTTAATCTTGATAGATTTCTCATATAAATGCACTATCATACTTTCAAATTTTGGCTTTTTTATTTATTTTGTAATTTAAAATTGTTATTGTGACCACCTGTCTTGACCACCTGTCTATTGTGCCAATATCTTGCCAAGTTTTCTTACTTTTGGCTCCATAAGTGTCTTGTGGTTGTTTGAATGTTGTGATCATCTTCTGTTAGTCTTTTTGTCGGGAAATGAATGACAGCGATTGTAAGAACACTTTGCCAGTTAAGTTTATGTTTGTTGACGATCCCGCGTCCATGGATAAAAAAGGGTAAAAAAGCATGGATGTAGTGTTGCCCGACAATTCCCAAATGGATTCCGCTCAAACCGGTGCTAGGGGCCGTCTTGAACTTGCTATGAGGAATGAGTAAAGCGCATTGTTGAAAAGATGAATAACAATAATAAAAGCGTTGTTCCATTAAGATGTTTTGTTTTTGGTCGTTTTGACCTGGATATGGGATGTTGTCTCCTTGACATTTACCCCATTTCCTTTCTTTTTCATATTTATTACAGAGTTTGTCTCTAGTGCTGTGTGGATGCAGTAAAATGTATCCCCGAGCTTGAGGTGTATGCTCTTCTTTATATTTACAGTAATGGAGTTTTTGTTTGGGAGATATCTTCCTATTTTGGTCCATATATATTTAAATAGCTGAATAAATCTTTTTTGCCCCTTCTATGGTCCTACTGATTTGTCTTGCATTAATCTTGAATTTTGCTTTGTGATTGTTTAAGTGTTTGTTGTGTAACTTAACAGATATTTCATGTCCTTATCGGGTTTTATGACAGTTTTTGCAAGACATCTCTGTCCGTTTTTAACTTATTAATAATTGCTAGTGTAGTACAGATGATAAGTGTTTATTATCAGAGGACATATTCCGCATCCATTTATATACCTTTTCATACTATATATGCATTCACTAAACCATGATTTTAAGAAATGGAAAGAAAATTACATTTAACTCTTTACAGATATCCACGTCTGCTGCTAAAAACAATTCATTCACAAATTCTAACCCTGCAAAAATTTCTACTTTCACTAGATGCTTTAAATCTAACAATGCCTCAGCAGCACTTATTTTTAATAGCAAAAGACGTGGATATCCACAAATTTATCCGTGTAATGCCAAAAATGATTTACTTGTTCTCACCTCATCAACAAAAATACTGCTAAATCCACCGTCAATGGCAGAACATTCACCCTATCTTTTGAAACTGACATAAATTGAAAAACTAATAATCTTATTTATTTGATTACATGAACAAAACCTAATTGTGGAATTCAATATGTAGGGGAAACCGGTCAGCATCTTTATAAACGGACACAACAACATCTCTATCGTTTCCGTAGATACAAAAAATTCCGAAGTTTAATTTATCATTTTATTAACCATTTTATTTATAAAATGCCCGTTCCGAGTCGGGAATATGACGGCTTGCCAAAAATGTTCTGTGTCGGATTGTGTTTCCCTGATTCAGTCGAATGTTATACGGATTTTCCCTACTGGTCTCTTCCTTTGATCGATTCGGACTTTTGTTGTCACTTTTATTTTTTATCAACATCTAAATAAATATAAACATAACATCAAATTTATAAAGGTTCAACCATAAGAAATTGTTGTAAAGAAGGACGGACAGTCACATAAACAATTTGAAAATTCACGTAGAGATTGTGAACTGTCTTGGATAAAGAAGTCGCAAACGGCGTATCCTCTCGGTTTAAATGATAATATTATTGGCCTAGGTAACATATCAAGAACTCCTTCCATCAATATTATGGATATTGTTTCAAAAAAAATTACGTAATAAACGATCCCACGGTAAACGTATCAATCGTAATAAACGAAAATATCACAGAACTTCAGTTTCAATTTCTTACCGTGTTACTATCTTTAAAAATAATGGCAGACATAATTTGCTTTGTAAATTATGTTCAATTCCTATTGTTAAATTAAATACTTTATTGGAAAAATGCAATACCATACCATATTACAGTCCAATGTATGAAGCTGCTGGAATAATCAGCGCATTTTGCTACCACAAATTGTTTCCTAAAATTGATAAACCTGAAGACCATAAAAGATATTTCCTTAATTTACCGTATATCAACAAAGGGATCGATCTTATTGATGTATCTAGTATATTTAGAGACTCAAAAATTATCAAACTTATTCCTCCTTATTTTGATAATATGGAACCACCCATTATTTCATATACTTACAAAAAACCTACAAGAGACTTTATTTTTAATTATTCATCCGTTACCAAAAATCCTGAAATTAATCAAAATTCACCCTTGACCTGAAATTGTGCAAGCTCGAAGTTTCGATATGAACCTAGTGGTCATGTTATTACAGGAGACCTCAACATCGTCAAGGACCGAGAGGTAAAAACTTTTCTCCAAAAAGGACCCAAATATCGACTGTCGTGATGTAATTAAAAAAGCCATCATGTCATTCTGTAAAAAGTGGTGTAAAAGAGAAAATGCGGATAAAAAACCATTAGACACTTTCATTAACAAATGCATGGAAGTGTTGATATCCGAATAAATCATTTTGAAACACATTATAAGCAGCAGAATACCATTCCTGCTATTTCAAAAATCAAACAGAAGTTAAAAGAATTGGAAAAAGAGTATATATTTGTTCCGGCAGATAAAGAAGCCAATAATGTGGTCGTTGTTTGACGTAGGTATTACATCGAGGTGCTTCGGAATGAAATTACCAATTCTAGTACATTTCAAGCTACCACGTCATCAGAAAAATAATTGATGATCACATGATAGCTACAGCTGAACTTAAAGCAACTTCTAATTATAAAAGCATTCCTACTATGTATTGGCTTCCTAAACTACACAAAAATCCTTTCAAATTTCGTTTTATTTCGGCATCAAGTAAATGTTCAACTACACATATTTCTGTGTTATTGACCAGTGCACTTACTACCATAAAAAATCTCGTCATCAACTTTAGCAACAAATATAATGAATACAGTGGAATTAACTACTTTTGGAGTGTTAAAAATTCGGTAGAAGTTTTGGAAAGACTTCGATCTGTTAATGAAGCATACACCTCCGTCGATAGCTATGATTTTTNTAACCTCTATACTACATTACCGCATACACTCATCAAAGAGAAATTTTCGTATTTGATCAAATGGTCCTTCAAAAAATCAGGATGTACGTACATTTGTTGCAATACATTTAAATCGTTTTTCAGTGACGACAAACATGACAAATATACCAACTGGACTTGTCAGGATATGATAAAAGCATTAAATTTTCTTCTTGATAATATTTTTGTTCGTTTCGGTGATACAGTCTATCAGCAAAAAATAGGTATTCCTATGGGTACCAACTGTGCACCTCTCATAGCAGATTTATTTCTTTATTGCTACGAGTCACAATTCATGGCAAAAATTCAAAAAGACCCTTCTAAACAGCATTTAGTGGATAAATTTAACAATACATATAGATATTTGGACGATATTTTGGCTTTAAATAATCCTGAATTTTCTAAATTTACAGATGAAATTTATCCTGCAGAACTTACTTTAAATAAATCCAATAGCAGCAGTGATTATACTCCTTTTCTTGATCTTGATATATCAATAAATCAAGGAAAGTTAAACACTAAGGTTTATGATAAAAGGGATGATTTCTCATTCCCCATAGTCAATTTCCCCAATCTCGACGGCGATGTTCCGTTAGCCCTTCTTACGGCGTCTACATTTCACAACTTGTTCGATATGCACGAGTATGTAGTAATGTTTCTGACTTCAACGACCGAAATCTTTGTCTCACTGAAAAACTTCTGTATCAAGGGTTTAGATATCATAAATTGATAAAAAAAACATTCTCTAAATTTTATTATAGATACATTGATTTATTAAGAAAATTTGGTTTTACATGAAGGGCTCTTATACATCAGGGCATTTCACATCCAAACTTCTATGGAAATATCATTTACAAAGCGCATAAATTCAAAAATTGTCCTTCCAAACTTATTAATCCGTTGAACAAACTTATTCATAAAGGATATAAATACAGCATTGTTGTTAAATCTTTACTTCTGGTTTTTGTTGGCAAAAATATTGATCATCTCCTTAATGCTTTACACCATAACTAAATTTAAACAATTTTTCATATTGGCAGTATTTGGCATTGCACAATATCATGTTCTTCTTTCATAATTGATGATGTTGTTATACCAAATTTATTTAGGAGTATTTCAATTGAAATTTCATATGTAAGAAGGCTTGATATCATAGTCAACGGAAATTATGTCCTTAGCTAGCTGTCAGTAACTGCCAGCATTTGTCCGGACAGTACCTGTATGTATTGTCTTCATGGTTTATGTACTTCATTGTAAGGGTCCTCGTCTTGATAAGTTGGACTTTTTTCTAGTTTGATTTTTACTGTGAGTCTTTTTGTGTATTTATTTTTAGCCATTCACCACACATAGGGGAGGGTTTGGATCCAAGAAAACGAGTTTAACCCCACCGCAATTTTTGCGCCTGTCCCAAGTCAGGAATATGTTGGTCATTGGCTTGTCCTTGTCTTCTTATAAAATTTTAGTTTCTTGATATTTGGGTTATTGGATGTGGTTTGTTTCCATTGATTTATTCACTTTTTTAATTTTTCGGGGCCATTTAGGGCTCACTATATGGTGTGAGGTTCCCCGCTGTGTTGAAGACCATATGGTGACCCCTAGATGTTTTGTTTTTGGTCGTTTTAACCTGGACATGGGATGTTGTCTCCTTGACATTTACCCCATTTTCTTTCTTTTTCATATGAGACCATAACACATATGTTAACTCCAACTGAAATAATTATAATGAGCTGTATGGCTATTTCGGAAATTAATTCCTCATCAGCAGCATTAGAACCCAAACAAAGGAAATTCATAATTTCAAAAAAGTTTAAAATGCATAAACCAAACGAAATCCGAATAATCAGTTATATCAATAATCCCTGATGTTGGATTTATGATTTTAGAATTTCCCCTTTCCTTTTCTTGCCTCAGTATTCGTTTGGCGATGTATATAGCTAAGGACAAAACTACGATGGAGGGAGGTTAGTTTTTTTCATACTACATCGCATTTGTCTTTTTTTTTTCAAAAATTGGTGCTTTACACGGTTTGTTTGCGTTAGGAAAGAACTACAATTATTGTTTATGGTAAAGGTTGATAATAGGGTTTGGGTTAGTGCCCTTTTGGTAAACATCTTTGAGTAGAAGGTCTTCCAAGTCTTTACATTTTATCTGCACTGAAGAGACATAAGTTGTCGAAGTGGTCATATGCAGAAACAATTTAAGTAAGTTCAGTATTTAGTAATTTGTTAGAGCTATGATAGGGATAGAGCTAGCATCACTTGGGCAATGTCCCGACCGAAAGATAAGGCCTAATTTGTTGTCTGTCTCTTAACAACAGAACATTAACATTCTTATGAAAACGTGAATTGAAGTCTTTTTTATGTTTCCAATGTTCAAATATCTGCAAAAATTGCAATTTTAAACAATGATCGACAACACAATTGCATTTTCTCAAGATACCTAGAATGACAAGTATTTTACAACTGAGTCCAATCTGTTGCAATAGATAATAGAAGCAAATTCCAATATGTTACACTGTCGTAAATATGAAAATATAGCATTTTACAGGTATGCAAACTGCCTATATCATAGATCAAAGGTACGTCTATGAACTTTTTTTTATTTTTCACTATTCGTAGATATCTGTTAATGGTAATCTAGTTAGATGTACAGTAATTATCTTCATTTGAAATATACCTCAAACTTTATGGGTTATTCTTTATAATTTCCAAATTAGAATAACGTCTTTCTTCACCTTTTATTCCCTAAAGATCTACAATGGCTGAAAATTACAGTCACATGCCACAATCTGCCAGGGAACTAAACAGGAAAAACACAAACAAGACAAAAGACAAGTGTAAACAACGATAGGAACACGGCACAGCCGGACTTGGTACCGGCACTAGCTAAAGCCAGCGGTAGGGTTTAACCGGTTTATGGGTAACCAAACCTCCCATTTACCTGTCCCGTTTCCCTATAGTATCATAATCATACGAACAAAACCCAGATTGACAACTAACTCCATAACCGCAATCTTGAATGGAGAGAAAATGACAATACGTAATTTTGAAAGATGGGTCAAGGGGTGCTCGCCTCTAAACTGTCGGCTAGCTCAGGGCGCTTAGTCTGCTAGTAAAACACTGTCGCACTACGGAAAAAATCAGACCCAAAACTTCCGGTTTGGTCAAGAATCATCATGTATTTTTAAGTAGACATCGGCAATATCAGTGAGTGGCCAGTATGTGTGTAAAATTTTCAGGTCACTAGATCTAAAAGCTAATTTTACGGATGCAAGCAGAGTATCTTGTCGATATCCGAATGTAAGTTACGTCCCAGCTTTTCTGGATCTTTAATTAGTTTTTGAATTTTTTTAACATTTCCGTAAAAACGAGGATTATAAATGCCCATAGTAATAAGCTGTTTGCGAGTAACGCCATATCTAGATATCAAATATTCATATATATTATAAAACTTCTCAAAGTGTTCAACAACTTATGAAATCTTTAACCTTGTTGTAAAGGTTTGGCAGTAATAGTAAGGTAATGCTCATTTAAATCATCAAGCGTAGAACAAACGCGTGCCAATCGTGCTATTTGAGAAACCCCGTAGGATGGAGCTAGAGGAATGTCGCCGTCAAGGAAAGGGAAATTAGTAATAGTGAATTATGGTTTAAGCTTCTTCCTAATAATATCACAGGGAAAATGTACTGTTTAATTGTAAATATGTATAGTAATATTACGTCGAGAGTAATTTATAATGGCTCGTGTTCTGATTTTTTCCCCTGCAAGATTGGCGTGCGACAGGGAGTAAATTTATCCCCCCTTTTATTTAGCTTGTACTTGAATGACCTCAATGATTTTCTCCAGTCAAAAAATATTGTAGGCATGTCATGTATTTCTGAATCTTTCTACAATGATATGAATATATATCTCAAACTATTCCTTTTGTTATATGCTGATGATACTGTTTTGATAGCAGAATCCAAAGAAGATCTTCAACTTCAACTTAACTATTTTAAACAATATTGTGATAAATGGAAATTAAATGTAAATGTCGCTAAGACAAAAATTGTTATATTCTCAAAAGGAAGATTATCTTCTAATATTAGTTTCAAATTCGACGGAGAAGAAATTGAAATAGTAGATGAATTTGATTATTTGGGTTTGTTATTCTCAAGAACAGGATCATTTGCAAAAGCTAAAAAGTCGCTTGTCGAAAAGGCTACAAAAGCCATGTATAGTGTAATTAAAAAAGGTCGGAAACATAATTTGTCAATACAGTGTTTGATAGACTTGTTCGACAAGGTCGTTAAGCCAATCCTCTTATATGGATGTGAAGTGTGGGGTTTTGGCAATAACGATATTGTTGAACAAGTACATCTTAAATTCCTGAAGTTTATTCTCCATATGAAAAAACTACACCGAATTCTATGGTAAACGGAGAGTCGGAAAGATACCCTTTATATATTAGTATAAAGTGCAGAATTTTGTCATACTGGTGTAAGTTGTTGAACGACAATCAAAATAAATTGTCTTCTAGTATTTACAAATTAGCATATTTTAATTATTCTGTAAATAATTATGAGTTTTCTTGGATAAAAAATATAGAGACTATTTTAAATCATACAGGTATGACGAATATTTTTCAACTTCAAAATGGAAACTTTGATCAATGGTTGGTTTCAAATGTGAAATTACGATTAACTGATCAGTTTAAACAAACATGAAACGAGAGTATCCAAAACTCACCGAAGTGTTTAAATTACAGAATATTAAAAGAAAACGTAAAATTGAACGTTACTTTGATATCCTTGATGATAAAGACGCTTTCACTCTCTGCAGGTTTAGGACATTAAATCATTCGTTACCAATTGAAAGAGGGAGATGGTTAAACCTAGATAGAAGCGAAAGATTATGTGACCTCTGTAATAATGAGATTGGTGATGAATATCAGTACATTATGAAATGTCCTATACTTGCAGACGAGAGAAAGCAGTACTTATCCAGTTATTATTATAACAGACCAAACACTTTAAAATTCGGCTTATTATTTAACACTCATAAAATATCAGTATTAAAAAGTTGTGTAAATTTATAAAATTGATATATCAGTATGTTTGTCCTCCAAGTTAATTTTCAAATCTAGTTTTGTAAGTGAAATCAAGATACTTGTACTGAAATTTTTTGTTTTTATTTGTTTGTGTTTGTATTTGTGAACTTTATATTGTATTATGATTCTTACTCATGTATTCTCTATACCTTTGTAAATTGGTTTTGAGAGAATAAAGTATTGGATTGGATTGAAATCAAAAACTCTTTTATCATATATTTTAGTTTTTATTTTAGCAGAGTCAACGATGATAGTTAGATCCAGAAGGGCGGTATTTTCAGTCATTGCTAGCTTTATCTTATTTCAGTTCTTGTGGGTAAATGATGTCTATATAATTGTCAATAATAAGGATATCGTCAATATATCTGCTGTTATTATTGAAAATGAAAACATGTTTTAGAATTTTTATATATAAATCAAGGAGGAAATTTTAAAAATGTAAAATATATGATGCGGGTAATAATGGAGGTCTTGGTTTCAAGCACTTTAAGATCCATAAAGCTAAGTGCTTTGAAAAAAAATCATATAAATGGAACAAGGACGCATACTTGAATGTTTAGCTGAACTTCAATGGTCAAGACAAACCATTGATATAATGTATTATGGGGCAATATCTGAATCCTAAACACAATTTTGAAAGAGATCTTAACCGAAGCAAAATGCCGAAGTTACTGTAAATCTTTCCGCATTTGGCAATTTCGAAAACTTATGTCTTTTGTGTGCACTTCAAATCAAAACATTTGGATTCCGAAAGATGTATAAAAGCTCGCAGTGAACAAACAATCAAAGGTATCTAAATTTTAAGTTATAATCAACAAAGGACAGAGCTGTGCATAAGAGAGATACTCCTAAGCTTAAACACTTTTCTCTAATTAATTTATTTTTTTCATTTCGAAGTAAATAGACCCTTTCACGATAACTGGGGTCCTGCGATTTTGAGTGGAAAATAAAAACGTTTCCCGCAAAAATGACGTCGCAGAACAATTAATCAAGACGTCATGTTTACTATGACGTTGCATTTTATCCACTCACAGGCATATGAGCGCATGTGCAAAATTCAGGACCGCAGTTATCGTGAAAGGGTCTATAGGTTTTAAGGGCATACGCCACAGTTACCGTCGCTAAGTGTGTTGCAACACTACAATACAGTAACGTCATAGTTTGAATTTTTCGCGAAAATTACGTACAATCGTCAAAACGTCATACATCTACAGATCAGAAAAGACGGAATTTCAAAAAACCTGTAATATTTCGTTTTTTCCCAACTTTTGTTACAGACTATTTTGGTTGGTTTTTTATTGTTTTATTTGTGTTAGTTTTTGTTTGAAAATTATTTTTTTTTTTGTATTTTTTTTTTCAAATTTTCATCGTGAAGAAAATATTTCCGTGTAGATATAAAAATCTCTCTGAAACTAATATTTTGTACCTTAAAACCGATTTCAAATGATTTAAACGAAGAACAGGCCTAGTACTATGATCTGACCATCTCCCCACTTCTTTAGCATATCGGTTTGCTTTATTCCCGAAAATACCGAAAAACTTACTTGTATTTATTTAACTTCTGAATTTGAATTTACTATATGTATGTCTCGCCACCTCAAAGAAAGCATTTATGTAGGAAAACAAGTTGATTGCGAACCATGCAATTTCGCTAGAGATAATGCTTTGCACAATGGAGATATTCCCTTGGTTTTTCCATGTATGATAAATGTGTAACAGTTACGATATGGTTATCCCGGGGTCTCAATTCCGGAATCCCGGCTTTATTTTTTCTAAATCCCGAAATCCCGAACTATAAAGAAACTTAAAGACTGATGAAATCCCGATTCACCGTGTATATTTATTTCCCGGAAAAAAAATAACAAAAATCCGAAATCCCGAGCTTAATAACTTCTAATCCGAAATCCCAAAAAGCCCCCCTCCCTTTCCTGGCCATCTTTGTTTCACCCGATACATGATTTTTGTCTTTTCCAACAGGCAAGAACTTAATAATATTTTCCTCGGCAACTATAAGGTTCACCATCCAGTCAGCGGGATATCTCTTTTTAATGTGTGTTTCCCGGATTTATATTTTGACTGCCACGCTAAAAAAATGAACTACAAATGAAAACAAAAGAGAAAAAAACCCAAAAAAAACAAGAACTGAGCATATTTTTTACATAGTTTTTATTGGATATGATTTTTTTTTAGCGTTCAGCGTTCACAATAAAAAATAAATAACGAAAACCCTATGCATAAATAGTATGCTCCTTTTTTTTCTTTTTTTTTTCACATGATGTGGGGCAGATCCTGAGAGTTTGAAGTTAGAAGAGGTGTAATGGAAAAAAAAAGCCAATTGTTGCGAAACACGAAAATTTAAGACCAAACCAAAATTTAATATTTTTTTAAAAGGGGGTACACGTCCCCTCTCTCCCCTTAGTCTCCACAGTGTATTATGAATAATATTTATAATCTGCTACATAGAATTTATCATATTGCCACATTACTAATATAAGAGGAGAATTCTGCGATTATTTCTCCTTGACGTTTATAACTTGAGCAACGACGTTAAAAGGGTACGGAATACGTCAATGAAGCTTTCCCGCAAAAATGAACGTAAATTTGGATTTTTGAGAGGTTTTTAAGCTTTATCTCGAAAAAACGCACGTTAACCCCAAATTTGTATTTCATATTTGAATTTCTTAGTGCACGCCCTACCAGATATATGAAATTTGGGAAAAAATCAATGTGGGAACCCTAACAAAAATATTTTCAATGCATACGAATTTTAATGTTTTGGCACTTAAAAAGTGAAATAAGCTACAGAAAGTAAGATATATATAGAAAGGAAGAAATCATTTTTAATCTTAGTTTATAGTTTTAGTCTGAAAGATTAACCTGCAGAAAAAATTACTTGGCTATCTATGAAAATAAAAAATATACACCGATTTCAATTTAGCCCAAAAATTTGCAATAATTGCAGTTTTGGCCCAATTATACCGAATTTTGACGCTTTATATCTTGAAAATTAGTCCGATAAGGTACATATATATTTGCATATTTGGAAAGTACGTATCAAAACTGTGCAATACTCAAATTTTCATAAGTTTTTCAATGTAGATCAAAATTGTGGCGTATGCCCTTAATGGCAGCACAGAAGTACTGGACTACATGTACGGGTTGTGTTAATACCACGGGGACTTATTAACAAATTTGTTAATAAATAATCAGTTTGGGGTATGGAAAGGGTCATGGGACCGGAAATTCTGACTGCCACTGGAAAAGTAAGGTGAAATCAAAAGGGGCGGCGAATCCACCAATAGAGGCATAACCTTATGGTAATAAATATCGTAGTACCGAAGTTATCGTACGTATTTCGAAACGAATGTTCATATGGCTTGAAACGTTTTTGGAAAAAAATTGGGAGACACTTCATCTTGAATATGTTCTTTTTTGTTAGATATAATTCATGATCAATAGAAAAAAAAGAAGGGAAACGGAATAATTTTCCTTGTATTGCATTTGTTTTCTATAAGCTATTGCTACCTTTCAATTGTTGTGTAATTATACCACAAATCTTGTCAAATTTAAGACTATTTAAATTTTGGATATGTTTTCATAATTTTGATCAAGACTCAAAGATAAAACTTAAAATTTTTTTACAAGTTGTTAACATTTTAAAAATGAAAATCAACAAACATAACAGCACTCACAATTGCACACTCTGATTTCAATCTAGAGTAATAACAGGTGATTTATTTCCTGTTCTGTAGATAGAACTCATTATACTGTCAATGGATTAATCCCGGGTAAAGCAAAAATAATGTAGAGTTTATTGAGAAATAAATCCGCAGTAAAAATATAAAATCGGTGAAATCGAATCTATTTACATGTATATAATATTTATATATTATGTCTTTGTAATTGCAAGAGAATTTCTGAGAGAGGAAAGTAGCAATCACTGAATATATAACAATAAAAGCGTTGTTCCTTTGCTTGTTTTTACCATATATTTGTAGAGATTTTTAATTTGTCGCATGTGCATTTACTCCATATCCTCTCATCCACCACTGAATATGTCCCTTACTAAGGCGACAGTGATTTTCCTTATTTTTCAAAAGTCACTGTATACAATATATGTACAATGTATACTGTAACGAATTAATTGTGCAATATACAGTCCGTATGCCTGAAAGTGAAAGTTTACAATTTGAACGTTTAAATTTTGTTGTACACTTTAAACGGGGAATTACAGGAAGAAACTCGTTGATTGCAAACTTTAATTTAGACTTTTGATTGCCTGAGAAACATTAACACGTACCAAATTGATTCAATTTTCCAAAATATTCGCCCTTTACCTAAAACGGTTGACATATTTTTGTGATCTTTCTGACCTTAAAATTAAACATAAATGATAACGATATTTCTCTCATTTCTAGCAAATTCAGCCAACGCTTTGCCGAATTGATTGAAATATTGTTATTTCAAGAGGGAGACTTAAGTGAAATTTCCAAGAAAATATAATAGGAACATAATCCTTGGTGTCTCATGAGAGAGAGTTTTCAACAACTATGAAATTTCTCACATTTTGCTAAATATACATGTAATTCGATGTGACAAATTTCATAATCAACTTAGTTCTCGCTGTAGAAACTATATTTATATTACCTATGAAAGTATGGAAAAAACAGTTACAGTTCTAGTAACTCAAAAGTGTATGTCTTTCAGATGAGGGGGCTTACAATTGTCTTTCTAACTGTTTTGACAATGTCTTTACTACTTGAGGACTGTGACGCTTGGAGAGGGGGTGAAGATCTGGACGCCGCTGGTGGAGATGGAAGAAAGCTGCTACGGCTGCTGTAGTGATTTACATGTTAGGTAAACGGGACATTGGAAATAATCCAGATGAAAACGTTAGTAGTACATGATAGTGCGCTAGACGACATACCTGTACAAGAAGATCTGGATGATAAAACTATGATTAAAACAGGTATATTTGATATTGCATGAATGTCAGATTACGTTTTACAAATTTTGTGTAATGCAGAGTACGACTTTTGGAAATGTTAATATAAATTGTTTATCTAGCAGTTATTTTTGGCATTTTATATTGCATTTGTATCCCACAAAGCAAAGTATTTACATCGAACAAAGAAGAAAGTCTAAGTATACCCTTGATGCACCCAGGGATATCTTTGTAATATCTAATGCAATGAGCAATGATAGATATGGGGTAAATACACCTGGGATAAAGTCTTTACAAAACCATGGTAAAACAAACCAATGAAACAATATTTCTTTTCATTGTTTATTCATCTCAACGTCACCATTTCAGCGGAATTCATTGTTAAATGTTGGACGATGCAAAAACCACGTTCTCTTTACTCTTGAATGTGTAATCGTCAACAAACATAAAATCAACTGCCAAAGTGTTCTTTTAGCTGCTGTCATCCGACGGAAAAACTTAGAAAACATTCATAACATATTTACAACCACAGGACACTCATCGAGTCAATTGCAAAAAAAACTTGATAATACTGAAATAGTGAGATTTGGGCAAGTCAAATGTTAGCAAGTGGACATTAAGTAGGGCTTTGGTTTATTTATCTTAAAAGATAATATGATAATGACCCTACTAAAACCAAGCAAAATGCAGACGCAGTAATACGAAAGGAATAAGGAAAGAATGGGGTCATTAGAAGAAATTCGACAATTTTTTTAATACACACAACACTATCTTTCGTGACTACTGCATTTGAACTTTAATTAATTAAGGTCTTTCCCGACTCCAGTCGGAAAGACCTTATAGTAATTCTTCTGATTATTATTATTATTATTAAGGTCTTTCACCACAGTGAAAGACCTTATTGTTATTCTTCGGATTATTATTTTTTTTTTTATTCTTTTTCTTCCGTCGCACTGCTGTAAAAAAACTACGCGACATATCATTTCGACTCTTGGTGTGATGAATCGACATTACTGCGGGACCTCAAAACTGACGCAAGCATATCGGTCTATTTTTAGTAACGGAGTTATCTCCCCGGATACGATTTATCTTGTTAGCAGATCTCCTCAGAAACTGTAACCGATATCAAAATTTTGAATGGGGGAAAATATTCGATTCATCCTCAGCATGATTAATCACGCAAAAAAAATTTTTTAGGTCGCGACCCCGGTTACGCGTTTTTGACCCCTAAATATGCAAATTTCTCAAAGTTATCGGATTTCCACCAAATTTGGTTTCCAGGTAGCTCTCATGGTCCTGATTACAAATCTGGGGCCAAAAAATTTTTTTCGGCAGCCATTTTCAAAATGGCCGCCATTTGAAATTTTGTTATCGCAATATCTCGGAAA
>MJUU01012570.1:78613-100824 GCA_002080025.1 Modiolus philippinarum | reverse complement strand
AAACTTAACCTGGTCACTGGACCGTGAAATTGAGGTCAAGGTCAAAAGCCATATGGCAGACGGACATGTACTAACCAAGACCAAGCTATATACCAAATATCATTGACTTCTAGCTTCTAGTTATTGAGAAACAGACTTAAGCAAAAAAACTTAACCTGGTCACTGGATTCTGAAATAGAGGTCAAGTTCAATAGCCATATGGCAGACGGACATGTACTAACCAAGACCAAGCTTTATACCAAATATCATTGACCTATGGCTTGTAGTTATTGAGAAACAGACTTAAGCAAAGAAACTTAACCTGGTCACTGGACTGTGAAATTGAGGTCAAGGTCAAAAGCCATATGGCAGACTGACATGTACTAACCAAGACCAAGCTATATACCAAATATCATTGACCTACGGCTTGTAGTTATTGAGAAATGGACTTAAGCAAAAAAACTTAACCTGGTCACTGGACTGCGAAATATAGGTCAAGGTCACATGATTTTGGGTCCGACAGATAGGGTTCGCCGTAAGCTACATATGGACCAAATATAAAGTTCCTACATCAATGGCTTCTGTATTAAAACGTTGAGTTTACGCCGCCGTCGCCGTCATACTTTGCACGCCTATGTCTCGCTTTCGTGACTTTCGTCGCGGGCGAGACAAAAATGTAGGAGGAGTTTGAGTCACAAGAAAAGTGTGACGGACGGACGGACGGACAGACGGAGGGCATAACATTATCCCCAAACTTTCTTCCAAAGTGCGGGGATAACAATGACATCTCGGCAAACAGGAAGTGCTTATGACTTAACCTTGAAATTCGAATACATGATAGATTGGACCATAAGGAAGCTTTGTTCAAAACAACAACTGAATCCCACTTACAGTTTCAGAAAATATTGTGACGAAAAATTCCATATATTGTACAACAATGAAAAGCAATGACGTCTCGGCAAACATGAAGTGCTTACCGTGTAACCTTGAAATCCGAATACACGATAGATTGGACCATAAGGAAGCTCTGTGCAAATCAACAATTGAATCCCACTCACAGTTTCAGAAAATATTGTGACGAAAAATTCCATATATTGTACAGTAATGAAAAACAATGACGTCTTGGCAAACAGGAAGTGCTTATGACGTAACCTTGAAATTCGAATACATGATAGATTTGACCATAAGGAAGCTCTGTGCATAACAACAATTGAATCCCTCTTACAGTTTCAGAAAAAATTGTGACGAAAAATTCCATATGCTGTACAACAATAAAAAAAACAATAAAGTCTCGGCAAACAGGAAGTACTTATGCGGTAACCTTGAAATCTGTATATACTTATCAGACCATCATGAGAAAGTTTTTGCCAAAATATGATTTCATTCTGTAAAGTAGTTGCTGAGAAAAGTGTGGTTATGGACAGACGAACGGACGAACGAACGAACGAACGAACGAACGGAGGTAAACCGGTATATACCCCCACTACTATGTAGCGGGGGTATAAAAAAATGTGACGAAAAATTCCATACATTGTACAACAATGAAAAACAATGATGTCTCGGCAAACAGGAAGTGCTTATGGTGTAACCTTGAAATCGGAATACACGATAGATATGACCATAAGGAAGCTCTGTGCAAAAGAACAACTGAATCCCACTTACAGTTTTAGAAAAAATTGTGACGAAAAATTCCATATATTGTACAACAATGAAAAACAATGACGTCTCGGCAAACAGGAAGTGCTTACGGCATAACCTTGAAAGCGGAATACACAATAGATTGGATAATAAGGAAGCTCTGTGCATAACAACAATTGAATCCCTCTTACAGTTTCAGAAAAAATTGTGACGAAAAATTCCATATGCTGTACAACAATAAAAAAAACAATGAAGTCTCGGCAAACAGGAAGTACTTATGCGGTAACCTTGAAATCTGTATATACACATCGGACCATCATGAGAAAGCTTTTGCCAAAATATGATTTCATTCTGTAAAGTAGTTGCTGAGAAAAGTGTGGTTACGGACGGACAAACGAACGAACGAACGAACGGAGGTTAACCAGTATACCCCCACTACTATGTAGCGGGGGTATAAAAATTGTTTGCTATCACAGACAGACAGACAGACGGAGGGACGGACAGACGGACAGAGTGATTCCTATATACCCCCCTGTACTTCGTTCGTTGGGGGGTATAATAACTTTACTTAAACAAAGACTGGATGTTTTAGGGGGATCATTTCTTCAAACAAAAGGCTCTCACGAGCCTGTATCACTCACCTGGGCAATGGCTGAGGTGGACAGTCCAAATAACCTCAATAATAAAGGGCCTTATTTTTGAGTATGTTAATGGACCATAAAGTTGTTTGCTTCAAAGTTTAACTACATTTCCTGATGGAAACTATTTTGGATAGGGTGAACAGGCCTCCACAATACCGTTTGTCCGATTGCCGGGGACAAGTGGATACGTCTTTCGGACAAGTGAAATTCAGAAGTCACTTGTCCGTCGGGACAAGTTAAAAATCAAAATAGGATTTCAAATCCGCAAAAACGATGCGTAATGAGAAAATTCATTTAGATTCCTCAAAAAAGAACATTATTTTTTATGATGAACTATTATATGAAGAACGAAAATATTGACCGATTTCAACGTAAACATTTACGTTTTCAGTCGTGTCCGCCATTTTGACAATACCGATTGTTAGACGAAACTAAATAAAAATACGGATTCTTAAGCAAAACGAAATTTGAATAAAGAAACGTACTCATACCAGTACATATTATTGACATCGATGGAATAATTTGATATTACTTGAAACGATCATTCACATTTACAAGTTTTTTTTTCAATTTATTTAAGAAATTCAATGCAAGAGAAAATAGTATAAGTTCATAATCATGAAAATAATATGTTCTGCAAAGTTCATATCATGATCTTATGAATGAAATCTGTATAATAGGAAGACTGAATGAAGAAAAATCTATAGACAAGTCCCCATTAAACATGTATAAATCACCATTCTAGCATTTTTTGTTACTTTTGTATATTTCAAAGAATATTTGTTAACCCAATCAAGTCTGACAAGTCTTTTCATAAACCAACTTTTTCAGTAATGTCTAGTGTCTTTTAATGTGAAATACCCGATTTTCAAAAACAAATATGTACATACTTGCATACTGATCTACTTCAGAATACCCAGGTACAACTAGAAAATTTTCTACTTGTTTTGTCTTCAGTTTATGTACTCTTTTTTTTAAACTACATAAGCCTTTGTCAGTATGTATCATTTATATTAAATAACCAATACACTTTTATTTCTTTGATTTTTTTTCTGATACTCTTTTTGGATATTCAGTCAAATATTTCGGACAAGCGATAATTTCATTCGGACAAGTCAATCTTCAGAGGTACTTGTCCGAAGGGACAAGTTTGAAAAAAAGTTATTGTAGAGGCCTGGTGAAGAATGTGTTTTCCTAAAAAGTACAATGTTAAACTATATTCTAAGCTGGCAGCCATCTTGGCTTAAGTTCAGACTTAAAAGACATAATTTCTTAAGGGGACCAACTTAGCAATATTGTGACCAAGTTTGGATCTAATTGGCTATGTTGTTTCAGAGGAAAAGTTCTTTGAATGCATTTCCATAGAATTAAATGCTAAACTATGTTAAAAACTGGCAGCCATCTTTGATGTGATGCAGACTTGCCAGATAATTTTTCACTGGGGCTAACTAAGAACTACTGAAACAATGTTTTGTTTGAAAGTCCAAGCAGCTTCACAGGAGAAGATCTTTGAATGTGTTATCCCAGTACCTCAGTGCTGGCACAAATATTAATATTTTGAAAAATTTAGAAATTTTGGGGCCTCCTAGGTACCAAATTCTCTCCTTAGCTGATAAATCAAAAATTAAAATTCAATACCATATTGACAACAACACTTTAGGTAATAGGTACGTAAAAAGCAAAGTTTCCGGATTTCGATGAAATTTTACATGCAAGTGCATCAAATGATGCCGAATTCCAAGGTGAAATAAATTTGGTTTAGCTATTTTTATGTTTGAAATATGACCGATTGAAAAATCTTTCAGTTATGTTGTTTTCATATAGAATCCATGTAAAACGTACAGAAAAATAATTTATGAAACGTCTTTAAATTTCGCGTTTATGAAAACGTATCCTACTATTTTTCTTCAAAAAGGATATGTTTTTAACAATGAAATTCCCATTTTAATGGTGTAAATTTTATGTAGGGTCACCAAATTAATTTCGCCGGTATAAATAGTTGAACATAGAATAGGCACACCAAAAATGGATCTTTTGGATAAAATCCGCCGTCATGGATAAAAGTTATGATTTTAGGCGTGATTTGAAAGATGAACATCAATTCAGCGATCTATACCATGAAAACGAACTCGGTGACCCTATAAAAATAAAGGGCTACGCCGAGCGCAGCATGATACCACCGCAGCTTGTCGTCCACTGAAATTTGAAAAAGTGTAATTCAAAGCGAGTATGGACAAACGAAAGAGCTTGACACAATAATTAGAAGGACGCAATAAGGAGATTGACCCAGTAATTAGCTGGACACAAACTAGGGTAAATAAAAATTAGCCCTTATGACTCATGATTCCTCTTTGACCATTTATAGCTCAGAAACGGTTAGAGCTACGCCCAATCCATTGACATACTGCTGAAAGCTTATATCAAGAGGAATCCAAAGAAAAACTAGAGCTTTTGCCGAATGGCAACCAATTATGCCCCTGCTCATTGAACCCTGAATCAATATGGCAAGTGCATATTTAATTGTGTGTTGACACAATACAGGTGTTGACACAGTANAAGTAGGGACACAATGATATGCCTCCTCTTTTTCCAAAATATATAAAAGGGAAGTTCTGAGCCCAAAAATCAATTCTATGGGTGCTAGGCAATCTTCTTGTAAAGTTTCATCCATTTTGAGGAACTTTGAATTTTCCTGCCTTTTTCCAGTTTCCATGGCAACGGCAGCCATTTTGAAAATTTTGAGACCCAAAATCATTTCTATGGGTGCTAGACATTCTTTTTGTAAAGTTTCATCAAATTTGAGGCATTTTGAATTTTCCTGCCTTTTTTCAGTTTCAATGGCAACCACGGCCATTTTGAATATTCCAAAAGATATGTGTGTGCACATCTAACTGTACTTATTGTAAGTAAGATTCCTTTGAAGTAGTTGGAATTTGTTTGCTAACTTTCTCAAAAACATGAAAAGTTGTGTTTTGCAATCATAGGGACGGACGGACGGACGGACGGACGGACAAGGGTAAAACAATATGCCCCCCCCCCCGACTTTTCGTCGCGGGGGCGTAAAAACCATCAAAATGCAATGAAAAATAAAAATTTTAGGTAATCTGCAAATTTGCAGTTTTGGCCCCTGTGAACCCTTATAGCACAGAAACGGTAAGATCTATGCCAAATCCGTTGACACACTATTGAAAGCTTGTATCAAGAGGAATCCAAAGAAAAAAAAATCCCATCGAAATCCGATGAAAAAAAAATTTCAGGCAATCTGCAAATTTGAAGTTGTGGCCCCTTTGAACCCTTATAGCTCTGAAACGGTAAGAGCTACAAAAAATCCGTTGACAAACCACTGAAAGCTTACATCAAGAGGAATCCAAAGAAAAAAATCCCATCGANNNATCCGATGAAAAATAAAAATTTTAGGTTATCTGTAAATTTATGATTTTGGCCCCTTTTGGCCCCTCAAAGCTCGGAAACGGTAAGAGCTACGCCAAAATCCGTTGACATACTACTGAAAGCGTACATCAAGAGGAATCCAAAGAAACAAATCCCATCGAAATCCAATGAAAAATAATTATTCTAGGTTACTGTGAAAGTATAATTGTTCGTGGGGTTCCAATTTTCGTGGATTTCGTGGTTCGCTTAAACCACGAAATTAAGTTCCCAACGAAAAGCATTTTTCCCCACAGTTGTAATGCATAGAACTGGAAACCACGAATTTAAGTACCCACGAAATAGCGCTTTTTATGAAAACCACGAAAATTGGTGTCCACGAATAAAAGTACTTCAACAGTATCTGTAAATTTATGATTTTGGCCCCCTTAAGCCCCTCATAGCTGGGTAAGGAAACAAGTTACCAAAAATCTAATAGTAGAGCGCTTTGTTAATTTTTCATAAGGAATCCTTTGGAAAAAATTGCATCAAAATCGGACTAAAAATAAAAAAATTAAATTTTTGAAATTCGCCCCTTTTGGGCCCCATTAACTCGTGAACGGTACATGCCACGTGAAATCTGTTTTCTGAGGAGTTTACTTAAAGAAACCCCATCAAAATCCGATAAATAATAAAGATTCTACAGTCAAATATGTGAAAACACCTAATTTAACCCCTTTTGGCCCCTTTTTCTTAAACGGGTGGGGTCACAAACCCGAAATTAAAACCTGGGATTGCCATTATGCAAAGAAACCACAAACTGAAATTTGAAGATGATCCGTCCACTAGAAACAAAGTTATGCTGGCCACAGACGCCGACGACTGCGCCATACCATAATACGACTGCAAAATTTCTTTGGCAACATAATATCAATTTTAAAGAAAAATTGTAGGATATAGTTTGAAACAACGATAATTTAAAGTGAAAATTAAAATTATTTTACGTTTATTGTAAAGCAAATTTATAACAATCACCGGTAGAGGCGCTTATTTACGTACCACTCACCTTAAGTAAACTGACTAAACTTCAATTATTGACATGCTTCTCCCTCAACAGTTAATTATTAGCTAATTTAAGTATAACTTTAATGGCCTGTTAGTTCTTTTGTTCTCTTTCTAGCTTCTCTTCATTATTTAAGTCTTCAAAATATTTTATCTAAAGTTAGGAAACATTCAGTTATCAAAATAGCAAACCTGCAAATCTCAAATTAAGTGTAATCTCTGTACTATGTTAATCAATATTCATTCATATCAGTTTTCCTTTCCTACATACATGTACATGTATATGCTGGAAGCAACAAAACCAAAGATAAATTCTTATCTAAGGTCTTAAATAAAGATCATAGGACATTACAAATAACTATTAAACTGAAAACAAATGTTAAAGAACTTATAACTATGTACCAGGTATATCTTTAAATAACATGGCTGCTTCTGTCAAAAAGTTCAGTTTATCACCAGGATTTACATCATTACAGCACCTAAACATTTCCAGAAATGTAGTGTAGGCCTCTGAAATTCTCTTCAACTGTTTTAATTCTTGACCTTTCCTCCAGTATCCCTTAAAATAATTACAATTATTACTGTAAATTCAAACTGTATTGGTCGTTTTACATACACCGTACATTTATTGAGACAAAATTTGTTGAATTTGTTGCCTGGATCTCATATTGTTCAAATACAAAATCTTGTCAATGTTTCACGATTTATTTCTTCATCTATGTGAGTAAAATCTTCTTTTTTTCAGTCGTTTTATGCTAGTACCTTCATATCAATATTTTGCTTCCTTCAATAACAAAACTATTACATTTACAAACAATGACTCAATATGTCAAATATATGGTTCTGACTGTAGGTGTTATAATTGAAGTTAGTGAGCTATTAATCACTTTATTGTCATTATTTTGGGTTGATGATAAAATTCCATTATATATTTGATGAACCTCAGTTGTATAAACATATTTTTCCTTGTTAACAATACTTCTTTGTCCCTTTAGAACTGTCATACTGACATTTGCCCCATAACTATTTACTTTGAATCTTCTGAAAATATATAATAAAGAGGAAAAAAACATTTTGATCTTGAAGTAACCAACCTTATACCAGGTTTTATCACTTTTTACTGATTCCTCAGCATCTTTCAATGCTTCCCTGTTCATTCCCATCATGCTGTAGACATTTGACCTGTTGCTAAGCAACAGTGCTGCATCTCTTTTAAAGGCAGAGTTTTGACCACAAAGTTGCAATCCTTTTGTATACATCTGTATGGCTTTACCATTATTGTTTTCTTTAAGTGCATTGTTTCCTTCCTCCTTAAACATTATAACTTTCTTCCTGATCTCTTCCTCTGAAAAAAAAAAATTCTATTACAGTCGATCTTCCATGGTTCAAACGTCCAAGAGGCCGGATGAAAACAATTCAAGCTAGAGGGATGTTGAAGCTATCATGGGTGAACATGTTTAAACTTGAGCATAGGGACCAGAAAACGGGTTCGAGACATCCATAATATTTGAGCTATTGCAGTTCAAGCTATAGAAGTTCTACTGTAAATGACAGGGAACTTTGCAATTCACAGATTAGCCAAAACAGCATTTCATTGCTTGTACCTCTTTGAGTAAAACCTTGCTTGAAGTCTACTTGTGTTTTTGACCTAACCAATCAGTGAAGACATTTCATTTCCAAACTACTAATTAATTTGTACTTTATAGCAACACTCATCTGCTAATGTATAGAACTTAATAAGAGAAAAATACCGTATCCCCGGTAAAACTCTTTCTTTCCTATTTACAAGCAACAACTGTAGAGCGGACATTTGATCCTACAACATTGAATTTATTGTTTTTGAAGTCATTTAATCAGTTTGATAGTATTTTCCTTCCAACAGAAGTGCCTACATGGGGTTTTAAAATGGTGTTTGAGTAATTTTCACAAGGTGCTCCAGTCAGTAGGACAATTTACCTATAATGTTGAGAAATTAATCTTAAAAGTTACAGGTAAAGTCAGATGTTATCCTAAGGAATGCTTGTTTATCATCATTTAGTTAACATTCATCTGTATCTTTTATTTCCTATGTACCTGAATTGTTTTTAGCTGTCTGTAACAGGGTGAAGCCTTGGTCAGTTGGTTTCAAGTAGTCCACTGGCAATTTCCCAGACATATCCTTCAGATAGGCAGTACATCCACTGTTCATCAAAAGTCTGAGGACCGTCTCTCCTAAGGTACTATTTGATATTCCAGATTTAACCACCACATGGATAGCAGTATCACCATTCTTATCAATAATGTCTTTTTTCTCTTTGCTATCAATGTAGGTCGACAGTAGAAATTTAAGGAGGTCAACATTCCCTAAAAAAGATAAAGATTAATATTATTTTCTTTTTCACGATGTGTTTAGTACAATTGTAAATCTCAGAATCAAAAACAATTAGGCACACAAGAGCTTTTATTTTTCACCTGGCTACAAGAGCAGTCATTATCATCTTATAAGAGATCAAACTGCACTTCACTTGCAGAATATTAAGAAGAGTGTTAACAGCTGGCAGCCATATTGGATAAAGTGCAAACCTGAAAACATCTGTTTTACAGGGGAACATCAAGTTTCATTAAACAGTGTTAAGGATTGTTTAAGACACCCGTCTTAACAACTTTTTTTAACTCTAAATGTTTCTCCCTTAAAACAATATTTATGAAAACACCCGATTAAATAGTACTGTAAATGGGTAAATTTTCGTGTGGGGATAATTATTGATATATTCTGGAATGAGAAAAATTTGTGAAAATTTCTATCGACGATTAGTTTGGTTTTAAAATGTTAAATGTAAAAGCAATAAGATAATGAATATAAAAGACTTTCAGTACGAATATTACCCCCTCCCGAAAATCACTAAAATAACACCCTGCCAAAATTTCCATGTTTACTGTTTCCCGACAGAACAAGTAACTATCACCATGAATTTTTTTGTGAGAATTTTGAGTAACGCATTTACATGAGTAGGACCAGTTATATGTATCATTTGCATGTATTAAAGATACATTCAGAGGCTAGTGTCACTTCCACCACAGTATTTAAACATATGGTTCATTTTATTTTAAATGGAAAGATATCAATAGCAACAAAAATTTATCCACCTGTTTCTAATGCAGTTTGTACTCCAATGTGCACAGCAGCCTGTCCATAGTTAAACTCCATTTGTTGAAATGATGCCCCTTTCTTTAATAGAGCAACAGCCAACTCTATCCCCCAATTTATTTTCTGTTGTCTAGTTGTCTCCTTTAGAAGGTTTCCAACTGGAGCAAAGTCAAAGTTCAAATCAGAGAAAGTAGCAGCCAGATCCATGTTATCGCCAGTATATTCTCCAGTAACTAGGTAACTGACACCTTCCCATGCTTTGTTACTAATCAACCGCAGGATTATTTTTGCCTTTGTTGATTTCAAGGTTGGAGGCTGAAGACGCTGCACATTTAAACCTGTAACAAATTATTTGATATCTCATCATTTTTATAGATGTATCAATCGAGAATAAATTCATTTTAAACCATCATTGTTAAATCCATATACTCATCATTTTTCTACATATAAATCAACAGCCTTAATTTGCTTAAAAAACATTAATCTTTGAAGTCTTCAAGAATTAAAAGTAACTTTTCCCCATGAAAATACAAACCACAAAATGAAAATCATGTATTAGGTCTCGATTAAATGCTGACATGGCTGAATGCATATTTTATATGGATTTTTGGCACATTATGGTCCTTAATAAAGGATATGCCCCATTGGGTTTATATCAAATGTCTATGATAAAATGATATAAATGTAATTGAACTCCTATAAAAGTTAAAGCTTCCAACCATGAACTAGAGCATGTCGAAACTGGCGTTGTCGGAAGGCCCCCGCAATTTCGATCCTGAAACTCTGGGCAAAAGTAAAAATCAGATGAGTGTGAATTCAAATTCTGTTTGACACACTAATCACACTATGTAAACGGCGTCCTCTATAAAATGTGCCTTCGTGTTTTTTGTTAGAAATTGAGAAAGCACAGTACACCATATGATATAGTGTCCTTAGTGAAAATGTGCCTTCATGTTTCCTAAAATCCAGGTAAAAAGAAACAAGAAGGCACATTTTATCAAGGACACTGTTTATATCGAGAAGGCACAGTACACCGTTTACATAGTGTGCTAATGAGTTGATACAGTAATTTGCTGGATACAGTGATTTCTTGAAGTTTTACCAAACTATATCATTTCTTAGCTTCAGACTAAATATCAAGTCATTTAAAGTTAAAAATCAAAGTATCAGCAAAACAGAAAGGAATTCAGTGACAAACCTATAAGTCACTCATACAATACAAATCATCATTTCCAAGCTTCAGACCAAATTTCAAACCATTCCCTTTTGTAGAAGCCAAGAAATCTGTGACGAAAATTTCCTTGATAGTAAAAAATCAAAGTATCGGAAAACAGGAAGTGGACGCCCGACAATGTTGAAAATGGCTTACACAATACAACTCATTATTATCAAGCTTCAGACTAAATTTCAATCATTCCCTATTGTAGAAGCGAATAAATCTGACGAAAATTTTGTTCATAGAAAAAAATTAAAATATCAGCAAACAGGAAGTGGAAGTCTGACAAACTTGAAAATTGCTTATCATTTCCAAGCACCAGGCCAAATTTCAAATCATTCCCTATAGTATAAGCCAAGAAATCTGTGACGAAAAATTTGTTAAAAGTAAAAAAATCAAAGTATCGGCAAACAGGAAGTAGAAGTCTGACAAACTTGAAAATTGCTTACACAATACACCTCATCATTTCCAAACTTCAGACCAAATCTCAAATCCTTCTCACTTATACAAGCCAAGAAATCTTTGACGAAAATTTCGTTCAGAGAAAAAAAATCAAAGTATCCTTGAAAATTGCTTACACGATACAAGTCATCATTCCCAAGCTCAAGACCAAATTTCAAGTCATTCCCTATTGTGGAAGCCAAGAAATCTGTGACGAAAAATTTGTTAAAGTAAAAAGATCAAAATATCGGCAAACAGGAAGTGGAAGTCCGACAAACTTGAAAATTGCTTACACAATACAACTCATCATTTCCAAGCTTCAGACCAAATTTCAAATCATTCCCACTTATACAAGCCAAGAAATCTTTGACGAAAAAAATTGTTGACGGACGGACAGACGGACGGACGGACAGACAAAGTGAAAACTTTAGGGCACCCGCATCTAGATGCAGGGCCCTAATAATTCTGAAGATTTCACTTATCACTGATAAACATTACCTTAAAATTCAATACAGGACTTCTGAGTCATGTTCAACTTGGACTCAAGTTCTGGATACTATACTTAAAAATCAATACACTGAGAGGGAATCACTAATTAATGAACACTGTTGAGCTAAAGGGATTTATATTGAATCTGTTGTAGCCCTTCAGGTTAATTGTTTTTCGTCAATTAAAATTTAATTAAAGAATTGTCATGTAGGTTAAATTAGAAGTGGACACCTCAATTTCATAAATATTTTGTTTTTTATGTGTATATATTTCAATATGTCAAGAATCCAGTCACTCCATTTCACTGGTATTTGAGGCGATCCTTTTTCGCCTTCAATTACACGAGAGTTCCTATCTCGTAAGTACTGTATTGTGCCAAATTTTTGCTCTACAAAGCAAAGTTCAAAATTTGACAACTTTTATACATGTGTAATTTTACTTATAACCTTTATTACAAGATGACTCAAATTAAATGTGTAAGAGGGGTTTTAACTGCATTTTTTTTTCTTATTTTGGATCCCCTAGAGGCCATGCTCTCAGGGTCATACAACCTCTTTGACGTTGCAACATATAATAACTGTGATATCAAGTTATTGCCTTGAGAGATTTCTTCATTTGTTCGATGTCATGAAAAAGAATTTCACTCATAATTTATCCTTCTTCAAGTTTCTATCTATATATATATATATATATATATATATAGCTACTGTGGATTACTGCAAATCATACTCTAGTATTATGCCAAGTTTCAAATACACATATTTGCTAACAGCTTTGGCTTTGTTTCTCCTGTGGCATTAATGTATTCAAAGTGTACAAGGACTGATTAAGGTGCCCATCTCAAGGCCACTAAAAATAAATTGTTTTTTTTCAAGCCTTTTTGTTCTAAATTAGATGCGGAAAGGCGGTGTTTATTTTTAATTTTTTTTTACCATTTCTTGGATGTCACTTAAATCTAATTTAGATTTCACTTATACAATACAATACAAATTTATTAGCATACCTGCCAACTCACCCGCAATCGCTGGGTCACACCCGCAAAATTGTCCCTTCTCTCGCCGGCCAGCATGACCCGCTGCGGGTGACCGTTTTCACCCGCAAAAACGATGGACACAAATAGTTGTCCCAACATCGGAATTTGACCAAAGAGAGATAACTCCGATTGCTCAATCTGATTTTTTTTCACCAGATGGCGCTGATAACCTAACCCGGAAATGTAAACAAATGCTTTATCGAGGTAAGTTGTGAGTTCTTTTAATGTAATTAAGTGATTAAAACTGGTTAAATCATTTGAATCATGTCTTCTGGAAGGAAAAGATCATTGTCTGGGCCATGCACAGTCACTCCAACAAAGCGTAAAAAATATACCTGCAAATACCAGTCGGCTTGGGAGAAAGAATTTACGTGGCTTCATAAATATTATCTGGAGCCACTGTACATGTGACAAAATCACAAAAATAAAGCAGATGAGTTAGATTTTTTATTGTTGTTCATCACTTTTAAGTCATAAAGTATTTATGCATGTAGTTAACAAAGAAAAAAAAAAACGAATGAATAAAACACATTGTACACCTACAAGGACAAACCTACATGTACATGTATGATTGACCACTAAAGCAATTTAATTATATTGTAGTTGTTCATGTTGGCCAGAGATTCAACATTATACAAGAAGAAGAAATGCAACAATTAACTGATGAAGTGATGGATTATCAACTAATGCCTGATGTTGAACTTCCTGACAAAACATATTCTATTGATAAATTTTGGGGAGAGATTGCACAAATGGTTGATATATTTACACAAAAACAGAGATTTCCTCTATTAACAAAAATAGCATTGCTGTGTTTAGTGATTCCAGTGGCAAATGCAGATTCTGAAAGAATCTTTTCAATGATGAAAAAAATTGTCACTGAATTCAGATCAGAACTAAAAAATGAAACAGTCTGTTCACTGTTGAGTGCAAAACAAAACAGAGATTTCGAATGTTATGACTATAAACCATCTGAAAGTGTGTTAAAACATGCTAAACTTGCATGCATGGAGTATAATGCCAGTTTGAAAATATGTTAAATATGTTAAAAACTTATTGTTATTTATTGTTTAAACAACTTAAACTTTGAAAATAGGCCGTCACGCGTTATGACCCAACATTTGAATGCACAATGTTGGGTCATGACCCAACACAGTCCTTTTAGAGGTTGGCAGGTATGTATTAGCGCAAACTCATAAACAGTACATGGTTAGGGCACAGTAGTTAAAACAAGAAAAAAGAGAAATGATGTACAAATGTAATAGATGTCCAATACTTGATATTAATATTATTAACACTTAATTTCCTTTAATAAATTGTAAAAATAGTAATATTGAAAGATGTTCTTCTTTTGTCCTCATAAAGGTTGCAATGCAACAGAAAGTGTTCTTCATTTTCAATTTCCCCTGCACTGCAAACTAGACAGTTTCTTTCTTTCCTACTTAGTTTGAGGTATCTTCCCTTTTCTATCATTAGATTATGAGCACTGATACGGATTTTACAAAGAGCAGCCCTGTCTTTAGCTTTATTTAAAATATCTAAATAGTGAGGCCTTTATCCTATTTTAAAAATTTTTCTAAAAAAATTCTAGTTTTGGAGATGTCTCTATAATTGTATTTTGACTTTGGAGAATTTGATCCTTTAATCTGATTTTAATTTGATTTAAATAAAGTTTTAGTGAGCTTAAATCCTGATTTAGGAAGGAAAATCCCAAATTGTGTAATACTATTTTAATTTTAGCAAACCATTTGTTTGAATGGATTGAATTCACAAAGATAATGTTTACTAGAGAATCTTCTGAATTTAAAATGGGTACTAAATATTTAATACTTACAAACAAAATTTTACTTTTTAATGGAAGTCAACTTAACTAAGTTCAACATGCAACATTAGTAACTTTGCAGTGTACACAAAGGATTTCTTTATGAACTTAAGATGTAATTTTTCATAAGGTTCTGTGTCTTTAAAGTTTGAGAAAACAAACCATATTTCACTGCAGTAAGTCATATATTTTACCAAAATTTTTTAAGTCACAGGCCCATAACTCATCCAAAATCAATGAACCTGAACCAAACTCGAACTTGATCTGTAACATGGTGGTAGACTTACATACCAAATATTAGATAAATATCTCCTATAGTATGGGGAAAAAGTCCAGAAAACTGAGTGTGACGGACTGACGGACAGACTGAGGGAGTGCAAACCTAAAGTCCCCTTAAGTGAAGCCAGTGGGGGATTAAGGTAGGGGACTAATAATTAAGTTCATTATATTACATAACAGAAAAAACTCAAAGATGATCTGAAGGTTACTTTCTTGAAGAGAATTACCTCGTACTTGACATAGCAGCATTACCATCTCTGTGAATAGACTTATTTGGTCATCTAATGTGGCACTATATGCAGCACATGCATTCAATCCATCTACCAGTACTTCCACAGCCCTGTTTAGATTTCCTATCTCTTTTTCAGCTTGACATGCTCTCCAGTAACCCTGAAAATGTAATTCATATTTCAATAAATCAACGAGTTGTCCAAATTAAAAGGATATTGAAAATTTTACTTTCATAATACATTAAATTTGGCTTCTAAGCAGTTTTAATTTAAATTGCAATTCTGTAGCTGTAATTTTGAAATAATATACAGAATAAGAACGTGATCTCTGCATAAAGCCCGGGGCTCTCTTGATTTTACGATGATAATAAAGTCGAATAAAAACAAAAAGTCCTATATTCCATGTAGCTGAAATTTGGTTGATTCAGTTCCAGTAATTCACAATTCTGCATTGCAATTTCCCAACTAGAGGCTGAGAAGGCTGAGCCTTTATCGCTCACCTGGATTTCTGATTTCAGCAGATTTTTATATCCTAGGAACTGTAATTGACAGCAATCTAAGTGAAGGACCTTCCATACATCATTGCTGTAAAGTTTTGTTTAATCTGCTCAAGTCATTTCAAAAGAGACAGTCAAAATGTGTTTTTTCCCATAGGGTCAAATGGTAAACTATGTTCCCAGCTGGCGGCCATGTTTTTTGGCAGATCAAAAAAATTTTGGCATTCTACGTGAAGGACCTTCCGTACATCATTTCTGTGAAGCTTGATTTAACTTAGCTCCAGTAGTTTCAGAACAGATAGTCAAAATGTGCGTTTTCCCATAGGGTCCAATGTTAAACTATATTTGGGCCTGGTGGCCATGTTTTTTTGGCCAATCTGAAAAATTTAAGCAATCTTAGTAAAGGTCCTTACAAACATTATTCGTGTAAAGTTTGCTTCAAATTGGTCCAGTGGTTTAGAGGAGATAGTTAAAATGTGCTTTTCCCATAGGGTCCAATGGTAAACTATGTTCCCAGCTGGCGGCCATGTTTTTTTGGCAGATCAAAAAAATTTCAACATTCTACAATAGGGACCTTCCGTACATCATTCCTGTAAAGTTTGATTTGATTTTGCTCCAGTAGTTTCAGAACAGATAGTCAAAATGTGTGCATACCCATAGGATCCAATGTTTAACTATGTTTGGCACTATTGGGCATGTTTTTTGGCCGATCTGAAAAATTAAAGCAATCTTAGTAATGGTCTTTAAAAATATTATTCCTGTAAAGTTTGGTGCAAATTGATCCAGTGGTTTCAGAGAAGATAGTTAAAATGTGCTTTTCCCATAAGGTCCAATGTTAAATTATGTTCCCTGCTGGAAGCCATGTTTTTTGGCGGATCAAAAAAATTCAGCACAGTACGTGAAGGACCTTCCATACATCATTCCTGTAAAGTTTGGTTTCATTTGCTCTAGTTACTTCAAAATACATAGTCAAAATGTGTGTTTTCCCATAGGGTCCAATGTTAAAACTATGTTCAGCCCTGGTTGCCATTTTTTTGGCCGATCTGAAAAATTCAAGCAATCTTAGTAAAGGACCTTATAAACTTTATTCCTGTAAAGTTTAGTTCAAATTGGTCAAGTGGTTTCAGAGGATATAGTTAAATTGTGTGTTTTCCCATAAAGTCCAATGTTAAACTATGTTCGGCCCTGGTTGCCATGTTTTTTGGCCGATCTGAAAAAATTAAGCAATCTTAGTAAAGGACCTTACAAACATTATTCCTGTAAAGTTTGGTTAAAATTGGTCCAGTGGTTTCAGAGGAGACAGTTAAAATGTGTGTTTTCCCATAGGGTCCGATGTTAAACTATGTTTGGCCATGGCAGCCATGTTTTTTGGCCGATCTGAAAAATTTAAGCAATCTTAGTAAAGGACCTTACAAACATTCCTGTAAAGTTGGGTTCAAATTGGTCCAGTGGTTTCAGAGGAGATAGTTAAATGTGAAAAGTTTACGGACAGACAAACGACAGACGCCAAGTGATGGCAAAAGCTCACATGGCCTTTTAGGCCAGGTGAGCTAAAAATCTAATGAGGTTGGCACCATAAACACAACATTAAAATTTCCCTAAACAGGTTCATGTACACATACTTCTTTAACGGTACATTTGTTCTCTGAAATCATCATTTAGCAATATTACCGATATTCTGACAGTTTTATATTTTTACCTATGGCCAAAATGACCCCAAAACTTACTTTCTACTGTCAGGTTACAAATAATGTATGTTATTTGGATTAAAGTTATATTGATGTATTTGTAGAGACTTTGTCTCATATGCCTTCACTCCGTATCCCTTCATTGATTATTCAACATTATACAGCAAAATAATTTCTGATTATATAGACTTTTTCAAGATCAGAAACATTCTTGCTCTATCTTACTTTAATCCAATATGGGAAGTCCTGAATACTGGCAACAGCATCTACTAAAGCCTCTCTGTATCGTCTCATTTTATACAAAACCATTGATCTATTACATAGTATTTTTGGAATTTCATCCCCAGTGATTGGACATCTACATGCCACTTCTAATGCACGACTGTACCCATCATAAGCCCCTTGGTAATCTTGACTTTGTAGCTTCATTTCTGCAGTGGATTTCAGTTGTTGTACTAATAAACTCATCTGAACTAGAAGTAAAAGACAAATGCAGTAAAGGATAGGTATAACGTAATGTATAGAACCTGACAGAAGATATAAAGCATCAAATACAAGGATGTTTGATATAATATTATTTTGTTCTACTTTCAATGTCATTGGATTATTTTTTAACTTTATACATTTCAAAGCCCCATGTGAATAACTTTCCAAAATTTTATACATTACGTTCATGTACATCAAAGGTAAAGACTCTCCTAAAGAAGAATATTCTCTAAGTGTTTGTAAAGAAAAATTACCAATAATAGTTTTTGTATTTAGTGTGTTCATTATAATACTTTCTGAAATGGTCTATTTTGCAGCTGAAAAGAAACAAGTAGTTGTACCTGATGGCTCTTAAGGATACCATAACTCAAGAGAAAGTGTAAGAATGAAACCCTCAAGTAACTACCATATTTTATAATTAAGTCAACATCTATCCAAACAGCAAATACAAGTTTGACACAACTGAAAATATGATTTTCCATGTAACTTATTATGTGAAGGCTGCATACCAAATACTTTCAGTAGAAGCTACATGTATGAACATGATGAAAAATGACAAAAATAACTTGTGTACGAAATCATAGACAACAGGGCCGAGCATCATAAGGAATCTCATGATATGATACAGATGCAATGCTATACTATTATGATTTATAAGCTGCAGGATCATCTACAATGACAATTTAGTGAACACCTATAACATCCACTATGTTGGCACTAATTAACGGCAGATCAGCTTTGGTGCAGTTATACACACAAAGGGGTTTTCAGTTTTGTTATTCTGGATCAACAATACATACAATACTTGCATAGTTATCACTTGTGATCGATATAAAAATCGATTCATGGTTACAGGTTACCCCTCCAATAGACACGGTGATGAAGTATACTTTCCTCTCTACCAACGGTGTGTATAATATTCAGAACTGGAAACATGAAAGAATACTTTACCATTGGCCTCTATTTGATTAAACCCTGGAAAACCAGGAGGTCCAGGGAAAAATGCCATGCTTCTGTATTTTCTTAGTATGGTGTTCTACATTCTTCTTCCTACAAAAAAATGTTCTACTGTCATTGTCAGATGAAAACAAGATGTGTTTGTGAAACACTACATATGCCCCCAGATTCTACAGTAAAATATATGAAAATACCCAATTTTACCCCAATTTGACCTTTGTGATCTTGACCTTGACCTAATTTATTTTGCATATCTATGTTCATATTGACAAGACCTATACACTTGCCAAGTATTAAAAGTCTATCTTACATAGTTCAAAATTTTTTAATTACCATAAAACACCAAATTTAATCCCTTTATTCTAAAACAGATGAAGCCCCTTTGGGCGTCTTGTTTATTGAAATGGTTTTAATTATTAACAGTATCTGTTTAACCATGCCATAAGAAACTTACAGAAAAATACTGCATCAAGATCCGACAAAAAATTTTAAAAAATCTTTTTTTTTTTCTGTTTGTCCCCCTTTGGACCTCTTGACTCTCAAAACGGTAAATGCTACCTCAAATCTGTCAACATATTACAGTTGCGCAATTTTATTAGCAATAACATGAGACAAACCCCGTCTCAATAGGATAAATAATAAGGATTCACAGTCAAATATGTGAAAACAGCAAATTTCACCCCTTTTTAACCTATGTGACCTTGACCTTTGATCTGACCTAATTTTGTTTTGCATATTTCTGTTCCTCTTAACTAGACCTATCACCTGCAAAGTATGAAAAGTCTACCTTATATAGTTCAAACGTTATAGCCAAGATTAAAGTTTCGGACGCACAGACAAACAGACAGGACAAAAACAATATGCCCCCCGATCATAGATCTGTGGGGCATAAAAATTGCTTATGAGGGATGATTAAATAACTTCTGTAAACCTTGTCATCAAAAGATAGATTTGTTCAATGTTCATTTATTTCCTCTCAAATGTGACCATGCCAGGGCAGTCACAATAGCTTAATTTCAAGTAGTCTAGAAAGTGACATGTTTCCATTAAATGCATATGAAAATGATAAACATGAACTTTTAAAGTGCAAAGGTGAAAACCAAGAAAATCTGGGTATGTTCCCCCCGATTCCATTTTGGTTAAGTATCTTGTGAAGTTTAATTGCAGATGACAAAACATCAGTTTAACAAATGGCAAACCAAAAAAACAAAATACAGTTTTTGGCAATTTTCAACTAAAAAAGTTGCATTTGATGAAAGTCCTTTTCCGGAACATTTTAAATGATTTACCCGGGTTGGGACAATTGATGGGCGTTCCATGGAACATATGTGTCACTTGCACTACAGAAAAGCCATTTTTTGGCCAAGTGAACTTCTAAATTCTACAAAATCAATTTCAAGTATCATGTGCATGGTTAGATTTGGAGAAAAACATTTCCTGCAAAGGACAAGGTGCGATAAGGGGCTGATTTGGCCCTTAATTTCGGCAATTTTGTAAGTTGCACCTGCATATTTTCTTTTATGTTCGATTGAAAGTTCATATCCCTTTAGAGAATAAAATACAAAATTTAGAACCCGTGACGTCACAGTAGGTACAGTTCTGACGTCATGTTAAAGCTGCTTTTTAACATTTTCATATAAATACAAGGAATTTGGCATATTTTCGAACAGTTTTCCTGATCGGAAATATAGAGCGCATTCAAGAACCAACTAGATAATTTACCAGCTTGTTAGTACAGAAGCATTGGACCTCCCATATAAATATTTTTGTGGTTCTTGCATGCGCTCAATGTTTCCTCTTTAAAAAAAAGTGGTCAAAATTGGTCAAAGTTGTCATTTTTCGATAAAATGTGCAATTTGTCCCATTTTTAACACTGAAGAAAACTCTGTATTCGTACATCAATACTTGGGTAATATTCCTGTTAGCTGTTAACCTATATCCATAGAACATTTCACCAAAAGAAATTGTGAATTTAAGCAATCTTATTTTTTGAGGCCAAATAAGACCCTTACCTCACCTACTCCTTTGTGTTGCCTGCACTATAGAAGAGCCACTTTTTTGGCCCCTTTTTCTGAAATGGGAAAGGCCAGGATCAAGAAATTAAAACCAGGCTAGGGCTTAGGCATGTGCCAAGAAGCATCATACTAAAATTTATAAATAATTCGTCCACTAGAAACAAATTTTTGCTGTCCACAGATAGGAAAATACCCAATTTCACCCCTTTTTGGCCCCTTTTTCTGAAACGGGCAAGGCCAAAAGCCCGAAGTTAAAACATGGGTAAAAGCTTGTGCTAAGAAACCTCATACTAAAATTTGGAAATGATCAGTCCACTAGAACCAAAGTTATGCTGTCCACAGACGCCAATGACAACTGGGCCATACATTGTACCATAATATGACCGCAAATTTTTGTGGTCGTATAAAAATGAGCAATCTTTGTTAAGGATCTTTCATACATCAACCCTGTAAAGTTTGGTTGAATTTGTTTCATTAGTATTAGAGATAAAAGATGAAAATGTGAAAAGTTGAACGGACGGACGGATGGAGGACTGATGCCAAGTGATGGCAATAGCTCACACTGATTAATATAAGAAAGATAACAGGAAACACCTACAATGGCCGTAAACCACAATAACATGCCACAATCCACCAGGGAACCGCACGAGAAAAACAATAAAATGACAAAAGACAAACATCGACAACGATAGGAACTCGGGATAGCCGGACTTGGTACCGACACTAGCAAGAGCTAGCAGTAGGGTTAAACCGGTTTATGGGTACCCAAACCTCCCCTTCCTCTATCCCGTTTCCCTATAGTGTAATAAAACATACAAATAAAACCCAATACAGGTAGACTACTAACCCCAAGACCACAATCTTGAGAAGGAAAGAAAGACCCCCTGAGTCAGATGAGCTAAAAAATGTAAATGTGTATGATTGTTTTTCAAGTAAAACCAAATTGTTCCATTGATATCAATTATATGTAAGAGTACTTTTTTCAAATTTCCTTTCATTTCATCATTCATATTTTTATTTTGTTTTATCAAATGATCGGTATTTTCAAAATGGCGGACACAAGTGAAAACATGAATGTTTTTCGTTGGAATCAGTCAATATTTTCTTTCTTAGTAAAATAGTTTATGATAAATATTGGGAATTTAGGCCAAATAAAAAAATAGGTGTGGTTCCGGTCACACGACCAACCCTATTTTTTCCTGCCGACCCTAGACTTTTTTTTCACCCAAAAAGTAAAAAAAAAAA
>MJUU01012570.1:49809-64213 GCA_002080025.1 Modiolus philippinarum | reverse complement strand
AAACAAGAGGCTCTCAAGAGCCTGTATCGCTCACCTGGACCATGGCTGACATAGATAAAAGGCATTTCCAATAGGAAAAACAAAGCATAAAATTTAGCAGAATACTTTTTTTTTTCTAAAATTACAGTATTCTTGTTTGCTTTCCATGGCAACTGAAAGATCCACCATCCATTACAACCCATAACAGAACATTAAAAAAAAAATGGTCAGGGGTTCCCCTTATAATCAAGGTAATACATAATGCTGAAACTGAAATATTCAGACCACAATTCAAATAAAAATTCAAAAAATTTGGACAGAGGTTCCCCTTAAAATCAAAAGGGCTAATGTAAAAACTATGTTCCAGATGGTGGCCATCTTGGATGAGGTATGAGCCTGCCAGATATATTTTTTGGACCACCTAAGGTCCATTGTGGCTTAGTTTGGTTCTGATTGGACCAGTAGTTTCTGAGAAGAAGATCTTTGAATGTATATTCCATAGGGTCCAATGTTAAAACTATGTTCCCGCTGGCGGCCATCTTGGATGAGGTACAGACCTGCCAGATATCTTTTTTGGAAATGACCATCTAAAGGCCATTGTGACTAAGTTTGGTTATAATTGGACTTGTAGTTTATGAGAAGAAGATCTTTGAACGTCTTTTCCATAGGGTCCAATGTTATACTTTTTTCCCGCTGGCGGTCATCTTGGATGAGGTACAGACCTGCCGGATACCTTTTTTGGGAAGGACCATCTAACCACCATTGTGACTAAGTTTGGTTATAATTGGACTGGTATTTTCTGAGAAGAAGATCTTTGAATGTCTTTCCCATAGTGTCTAATGTTAAAAATATGTTCTCCGCTGTCGGCCATCTTGGATTAGGTATGGACTTGCTGGATACTTTTTTTGGAAGGGACCACCTAAGGACCATTGTGTCTAAGTTTGGTTATAATTGGAGCGGTGATTTCTGAGAAAAAGATCTTTGAATGTAATTTCCAAATGGTCCAATGTTAAAACTATGTCCCCCGCTGGCGGCCATCTTGGATTAGGTACGGACCTGTCGGATACCATTTTTGGAAGGGACCATCTAAGGACCATTGTGTCTAAGTTTGGTTATAATTGGACGGGTAGTTTCTGAGAAGATCTTTTAATGTAATTTCCATAGGGCCCAATGTTAAAACTATGTTCCCCGCTGGCGGCCATCTTTGATTAGGTAAGGACTTGCCGGATACCTTTTTTGGAAAGGACCATTGTGAGTAAGTTTGGTTATAATTAAACTGGTAGTTTCTGTGAAGAAGATCTTTGAATGTAATTTCCATAGGGTCCACTGTTAAAACTATGTTCCCCGATGGCGGCCATCTTTGATTAGGTAAGGACCTGTTGGATGCCTTTTTTGGAAGGGACCATCTAAGGACCATCGTCCCTAAGTTTGGTAATAATAAGACTGGTAGTTTCTGAGAAGATCTTTGAATGTCTTTCCCATAGGGTCCAATGTTAAAACAATGTTCCCCGCTGCCGGCCATTTTGCATTAGGTACGGACTTGCCGGATACCTTTTAATTTTGGAAGGGACCATCTAAGGACCATTGTGACTAAGTGTGGTTATAATTGGACTTGTAGTTTCTGAGAAGAAGATCTTTGAATGTAATTTCCACAGGGTCCAATGTTAAAACTATGTTCCCCCGCTGGCGGCCATCTTGGATTAGGTACGGACATGCCGGATACAATTTGTAAAGGGGACCACCCAAGGACTATTGTGACCAAGTTTGGTCCCAATTGGCCCAGTGGTTGCAGAGGAGAAAATCTTTGAATGAAAAGTTTACGACAGACAGACGGACAGACGAAGGACGGACGACGGACGCCAAGTGATGGCAAAAGCTCACCCTGGCATAGCCAGTTGAGCTAAAAAGGGGAATGAACAAATCATGTTCCTATCTATAAATATCCCAAATCTTACATAGAATACCACTTATATGTCACGTACAGTGATATGGTACCCAACTTGAGCTATTCTCTGCTCTAAGGGAAAACGTTGAGGTTATTTTGAAGAACATTACGTCAAACTTGAAGGTAGGTAAAGACCAACAGAACAGTCAACATTCACTTGAATCTCGCAGCAAAGAATAAAAGCTTGAAGGGTCCGAATCTTTCAAGATTTAAAAAGTAGCCAAACCAACCGAAGAAGTCCAAGTTAAATAAGCTCATTTAACCCAAAGCAAGTAAACAAAAGAAATTGAGAACGCCCCCAAAAACAGCAACAAAGTAAATTGAGAGAAGAAAGCTGCCAAACGAAAAAAGTTAACAAACCAATCACAAAAAGACACTATGGACTATATTCGAGGACAACGAGAACTGTTAGAAGAAGTACCCGTACACATGTACAGGTAGAAGAAGTACCCGTCTAGCCCATCCTACAGATCATCCACAGACGTTCCCATTCAAAGGGTCCGTTAAGTACCGACGATTGGCCATAAACTGTAGAAATTAAGTAAGATAACGTTTCTTTGGAAATTGTCCTCAACTCCATTTATTATTGTCTTACACAATCAGACATGAATGTATCAATGATATATATATTCTTTTGATGTATTTGTGAGCCACTCGTCTCAGCAGGGTTATAAATGTTTGTTTTACAGTAGTTTTTACTTGATAATTACTTCTAACTTGATCTTGATCGCAGTAACCATGGAAGCATCGTCCACTGTCAAACTTAGAAAAACAGAGCAAGAGTTAGCAAAGATTATTCTACATATCTACTGAAATCCAACAGACGAGTGGTACTCGTAGCGGGTGCCAGTGTGTAAATGTTATGTTCTTACTATTATTATCATGTCGGTTCTAAAGGTCCATCAGCAACCAATTCCTTCGGATTTTCCATAGAAAAATCAGCAATCTATTGTTTTTTAAGACAACGTAGAACATATTTAAATTTAATCAGTACTTTCTGTCCAGTAGTGTATCACGTCACTTCGGGCCCATAAGGTCTATGTTAAAGTCCATTTTTTGCTCCTAAATTTTGCAGTCGAGCGGGACCAATGATTTCTTCCCTGTCTTCCGGCGTGAACGTAGAGCACCGTAAACATAGTGTAGCTGTGTGAGAGAAATGGGACGCTGGGGGACGTTGTTTTGAGTAGAGTTCTTCCCATTCCTTACCCTTATCAATGTGTCTTGTGTTCTTATTGCCCTTTTTATGCTGTTCCATTACTTCTTTTACGTCTGTTCTGGATACTGTTTTTCCATTGTTTTTCCGATTTATCTCCATTTTCTTATTTTTCAGTGCCTCTTTCTTGTGTTGTGTTCTTTCATAATTTTTTCCATTAATCCGATTTCTTTTTCTTTTTTTTTTGTATTCCCCCCAAATGATTCTATGTGTCTTTTCCTAACAAGAACCCTTACGTCGTCTACTGTTCCTAATGTTGTTTGTCATACTCCCTTAGCTTTACCTGTTTAGGCACGAACCATTTGATTTTCAGGGGGGAGGGGCCTGGTATCTTTTAGAAAAAAAATTTCTGGCCCTGACTTTTGCCAAAAAAAAAAAAAATCTCTGGCCAGCATCTGGGTTGAAAAAAATAATCTCGCCCTGATCCTGTGCATTAGTAAAAAAACCCGGCTCAACAAAATTTTCTAGCATTGTGTATATGGAAAAAAATAATCTGGCCCGCGAGGCGGGCGAAAACAATTTCCCGGCTCTGGTGAAAATCCCAGCCCCCCCCTGAAAATCAAATGGTCCATGCCTTTGGATTCCTCTATCGATTTAGCCCCAAGCCTTTATATGTGCTACCGCATTGTCATCCGGTGTTGTGTTTCCATTTTCTGCTGAGATTTTCATTAATACAAATAAAATAATAAACGAATATCAGTTCTATAATTTACTTTCCCCGTCATAAAACAACCATGGGTCGGAGATCCCATGCTGCCTGTACAATTCAAAATCCATAAGGTCTAGTGCTGTAGTCGTCCATGGCAACTCCTTTGTCGAACACAATTCTGTAGTCTTTGTCTTGATGCACGGTTAGTAATCTTTGCTTATCCCTGACTATCTTGTAATCGTCTTTTACGGTCTTCACGGAATCTTTGTTGTTTGTGATCATATCCTTTATTGTGTCGTCGTTGATCGTGAGTGCGTTCTTGTAGTTAAGAGTGATTCCTCGTACTTTACATATGGTCGTATTTCCAAATCTTTCGGGTGTGGCAAGTTTGTAGGCATATTTCTTCGGTCCTCCAGTCCCAAACTCTGTAATCTTGTTGTCAGGTACTTCGTCCGTAAGATCTCCCAAGTAGTCTCCTAATTCGGTTTTCCATTCTCCAGATCGAGATGTATAAACGATGGAATCGGTATCGGAGTACAGGGCGCGGGTGTCCAACTTCTCAAGATAACTGTACAACTTCAGTCTCGCTTGGCGGTGGTATAAGCGGCAATGACTACGTTAGTGCGTCCAGATTTCTCGACGAACTCTTCTTTATACTGATATCTCATTTCCACCATTTCATCGCTGACAAAATTAATACCCATGACGAGAATTTGGTCACTGGTTAACATGTCGAAGTATTCTGCAGGATCACACACGTATTTGATTTGGGGCATGTTGCTTCTCTGTCCGAATTTACCCCCAGAAGCTATTCAGCATTAATTTGGCTAAAGTTCGTAGTCCTGTGTTCTTCTTAATATTTTTGTTGTCGAGAAGAATACCTTCCTTTTCATGGTACTCTCTTATATAGTTCTGTTTGTCCTCTTCAGTTTGACACCACTCTGGCCATCCACTGGCTTCCTGCTTCATTTTTAAGAAGGTATTCACATACTCGGTAAAAAGTCCCCCTGTCTTTGTTGTTGGGTCGTACTGTTCCGTATCAAAGTGCCACACTTCATAGATTCTATCTATCTGATATCCATGTTCCAACGCGTTCTTGACTTCATCTATCACCCAAGTTCCGGTCAGTGCGCGTTCCTCATCGGTATGCTGGCACGTTGTATGTTGACTGGACTCGGCACAGCTTTTACACAACGTGAACAATAGTTTGTTGTTGATTTTTGCTGGGAGTACTGGAATGTAAAGACCTCTCGGGGTATGACTTTACATTTGATGAGTCCTTCGTATTGCTGTATACTTTGAAAATTTTCCGTGATGATCTTCGGATGTCCCACGGGGATTTTCCCGGTCTTGTTAATGTAGGGATACAGCGAGGTGACGTCTGCATACGATATGTCCTGATCTTCTTCGTACAGTTTGAATGCTTCTGTACATCCACCATAAAAGGCTTCCCTTGGTTCTAAGGGAGGAACTATTATATTTTGTTCCGAAAATCTTTTCAAGTAGTTGTTTTCTTGAAATTCTCGGTCGAATTCGCATTCCCATTTGCCAAAGTAGATGTAGCCTTGCTCTTCCAAATATCGTTTCTTCTCCAGCGTGCGTTGATGTAATTCACTCATTGTCATGCCGTTGATTGGGTTTATGGTGTTTGCACTATAACAGTGTAAACAGCCGTGCCAGAACTTCTCGTTAAACTCCAATACGTATTTTCCGTTTTCGTTCTCGTAATATCCGTCCACTTTATAGGGTCCGATTTGTTTTTCCCCTCCATTTCTTGCATGTTGTATGTTGACTCCTTCTGTTGCTGAAAGGTATTTGATCCATTGCATGGCTTTGACTGAATGCTTTTCTTCCGGACGGTATCCTTGAGCTGGAATAATTCCGATGGTTTCCGACTTGAGAAATTTCTTTCTGAATACCAAGTTGTACGCGGATGCTATCGTAATACATTGCTGGAATGGATCGATTCCTCCCTGTCCATCGGTGGATGTGATATCCAGGAACAGTTGTCTATACGTTAAGCAAGCTTTTCTCAAGATGTCTACGTCTGAGCGACAGTAACTCAATAGTTCCTCTTGGAAATGTGATCGTTGTCGGTAATTAGTCTCGTACCATTGTAAAAACGGGTTTCATGGCGTCTGGGTTGTAGTAGCGTATGTCCGGTAAATGGTTGAGTACGGTTGATTGGTCTTCCTTTCTATTGAATAGATGCGGAAAATATCCTTTCTTCAGTGAAGTCAATCCTTACATTTTGGGCAGTTCGGCTAAAGCCATGGGTAAAAAGTTGATGGAGTCAATCATCCGAATGCGACATCCGGGGACTTCGATGTACATGTTTTTAGTTCCGTTTGCTATGATCGTTGGCTTCACTCCTTACTGATACAAAAGCCCCAGTACGGGTATGCAATCGTAGCCTTTGAAGTTGTGTGCGATGACAGTGGCTCCTTTGTTGTCTCCAGAAAACAGCCATTTACAAAACTGTTCTGTGGTATTGGGTCCGGTAAATACTGGTTCATTCTTCCCGCAAGTCTGACAGATACTATTTGTATCCACGTTTCGATTCATGCATGTTAAACAGACGTTGTTTTCAACACACAGATTAGGCTGGTGCTCCTCACTTTGATGATTTACAATTGGTGCACTTGCCATTGTCGTCGGGCGAGCATCCTTTTTGACACTGGATTTTGTCATCTTGGATGCATTCAAAGTCGAAGAAAATATAAGTCTGTTTCTTCTGGTCATCATTGGTATCAGCGGGTAACAGGACACAGATGTCCTGATGGGTAGAAATCTTTACATGTCTGACAGTAGACATTTCCACATGTATGATCTCCATATCTTTTGTTCACGGTTTGTCCACATGTTGCGCATTTATAATAAGTAGTGCACGTCCCGATGGCGTCTTCTTTTTGTGTAGTTCGAAACACGTTGAGCCTTTGAAGTATCGCCCACAGTCTTTATATGCAGTTCACTCATCGCTCTGGGTATGAACCTTTTTACAGTAGTGGCATACGTTGTTGCATAAGTGTTCATCCCTTTTTACAATCAGTGCAGTAATAGTTGCGACTCAAGAAAGCAGCCATACTAGTAATGACGTCGTAGTGGTTGTCATAGTAGTACAGATATAGTTTTTTTATCGGCATTAGGTCCGTGATATATGATTCCGTTGAAATGCTCACTTGATATTACATGTATTTGATGATCCGGTAGAATGGATTGGAATCGTTTAATTTCGTCGATGCCGCACTGTTGTAGAGGTACTCCTGCTCTATAGTGTAAATCTAATGCCAATTCCTTCTGGATGTACTTGCCGTGTTTGATAGAGCTCCATTGATCGTGTCAATTTTGGCTATTGCAGTAACGATGGCTCTAGCACAGCACAGGTCGTCTTTGTTTTTATCTGGATAATACATTTCTTTTCTTTAAGGAACCTTTCTGTGTCCACGTATTCACATCTCTTTCTGGTACCACCTATGGGAATACGGACATGTGTGATCTCGATCCTCAAACTTTCGTCTAACACAAACTGTGCGTTGGACTGTAACACTCGTTCAATTTCTTCTAATAGTAGGTCACCTATCACCCGATCCATTTGCATAAACGGCAGTCTGATGGGAAACTCCAGGTCGGAGCATTCAAGGGTGACTTGTATCAAATCTTCCTTCTGTATGTTTTCGGTCAACTTCAACAAAATAGAGTTGAATATTTTTTGTAATGATTTCAGTATATATGGAACATTCTGAACGTTCAATTCCTTGAACGTGACTCTGTACTCTGTCGACTCGGTGTCAAATCTTGGTATCATTTTTCTGTTTTGTTTAGAGATGATGTAATATTTTTCTGGACTTTTGATGTCTACGGGTGGTTCGTTAGGCAATCCAGCAACGCTTATGTGCCTCTCCTTTTGGTGGTGATACAGGTTATCTTTTCTTCTGTACAGTAATCTGCACTCGTTGCAGGGAAATAATGTTCCGTCTTTGTGCTTTTCTTCGTGTCTATCGAGGTTACCTTTTTTAGTGAAGTGTTTTAGACAGATTCAGCAAGTAAAGGTATTGTGGTGCTTGAATCGTCTGTGATGCCCTAAGAGCTGACTCTTCTTGGGAAAGGTTTCCTGACAATATCCACATGAGTGCATCTATAAAAGATAATATACAATATGTATTATTGATAACTATTTCTATTCTGTTATTAAATACTTACTTAGGCTAATTTAATTACTTTATCTTTCAATCAAACTTTAATTTCAAACTTCATATTCGGCTAAAAGTACTTTTTATTTGAATTAATTAATTATATATAAAATAATTGTAAGTCCACTAACCTTTCTTCTGTTTATCTCCGCTGGGAACATCTGTTCAATTCAGTTGTTAGTTGCAGAATGAGAAAGTTGCTCGATGCGTTTGATTTTATACAGGTAGACGCGTTGTAACGATGGTTCTGATTGGTCGATTATTTTTGTTACGGGCTTTGTGATTGGTCGATTATCCAATGTTCTGACGAATCTGCAAGTGGACTTAATGATATTGGTCTCTGACGCATTTGTCGCTCATTTTGAATTCAACTTAGACAATTTTCTCACATGTTTATTTTCATTTTAGTTTAACAATTTTATAACTAATTTGTATTTTGTTGTGCGATTTTTCAAACTTTATCACATGTTATTTGTTTATTTCAACATTTTTATTACTATTTTGCGTTTTATTTACCATGTTTTAAACTTATTTGTACACATTTATCAATTTAATTTTCATTTTTGTTTAAGTTTTGTTAATTTTAACATTTTATGACTATTGTAAGTTTTATTTGATATGTTTTAAATTTTTTTTACATATTTTGTTTAGATTAAAATGTTATAAATTTTGTTTCACTTTTACGTTTTTGCATTAATTTTTCTAATTGTATTGTTTATTTTGTCACAATTTTCGTTTTAATTGTGATTTTTGCTTTAATTTTGTGCGTTTTTGTAGGTTATTCAAGGTTTCTGCGGCGGCGAGACCTGTTTTTCTTCTGTGCGGCGGTGAAAGTAGGTTATTCCAGGTTTCTGCGGCGGCGAGACCTATTTTTCTTCTGTGTGGCGGTGAAATTGACGCTTTTAGCGTTTCTGCGGCGGTGAAATTGACGCTCTTAGCGTTTTATTCTCTAGAATTACTGGATTTTTTCTTGATATTTTCAGTTTTGTGCGGTGGATGTTCGGCTTTTGCTGCTACTGCTGCTGCTGCTTCTCGGAGGTCGTAATACATTACTGCTGCTTCTACTCGCCAGTTTTGGATACTGCTGTTGTACTTGGGTTTTGGAATTGTAACTATTCCTAAAGTAGTGGCTGGGAAGGGTTTAATCACACTTGTGATGTGACTCGAGGTCAAATAAGAATAACAAAGTCATTATCAATTTCATAGTTTTATTTTCTCCATCATGAGACAGACACGGGCTGGAGATCCACGTGCAGTCTTAACATTGTATCTGGAGTTAAAGTCCATTCATCTGGATGTTGATTCCCTCTGCAACTTCTCTGGTCGGGATTTGTACTGTCTCGAAGGAGCTGTTCACTTGTTCGTTGGGTATAATCTCCAAAGTGATGGTGAAACCATTCATGTTGTTAAGTTGGACTGGAGCGTCTTGTAGGCTTTGATGTTTGGTACGTTGATGGCGTAGTAAACTGTCCTTTCTACTGCATTTCTGTCCACATTCTTCACAATGAAACGTGTTGGGCTTGATTCTATGTGTATTCATGTGTCGTTGGAGATTATCTCGTCGACTAAAGGTTTGATGGTTTATTCCACAATTACGTCTCAGTGGTTTACTTCTCCCAGTCATACAATAAGGGACAGTTCCTGACATCCTGTTGAGTCTTGCTATTTTCATTCGTCTTAGTGGTTGACTTCTTCTCTCAGTCTGACAATAAGGCGCAGTTCTGGACATCTTGTAGAGTCTTGCTGTTTTAGTTGATAGGTAAAGCCTGGCTTCTTTACACATCTGTTCAGTTCAAAGGTTAGAAGCAGAAGGGGAACTTTATTGATAACATCTTGTTATATGGGCGGTTGAAGAAAAATAGGTCTCGCCGCCGCAGAAATCTGGAATAACCTACTTTCACCGCCGCACAGAAGAAAAATAGGTCTCGCCGCCGCAGACACCTGGAATAACCTACAAAAACGCACAAAATTAAAGCAAAAATCACAATTTAAACGAAAATTGTTACAAAATAAACAATAGAATTAGAAAAATTAATGCAAAAACGTACAAGTGAAACAAAATTTACAACATTTTAATTAAAACTTTAAAAGAAATATTACAAAAACCTAGCCGAAAAGCTTGAAAAGATTTTTGGAACAAAATATCATAGTTCCTCCCTTAGAACCAAGGGAAGTCTTTTATGGTGGACGTACAGAAGCATTTAAACTGTATGAAGAAAATCAGGATATATTGTATGCAGACGTCACCTCGCTGTATCCCTACATCAACTAGACCGGGAAAATCCCGGTGGGACATCCCAAGATCATCACGGAAAATTTTCAAAGTATACAGCAATACGAAGGACTCATCAAATGTAAAGTCATACCCCCGAGAGGTCTTTACATTCCAGTACTCCCAGCAAAAATCAACAACAAACTATTCGTTGTGTAAAAGCTGTGCCGAGTCCAGTCAACAGACAACGTGCCAGCATACCGATGAGGAACGCACACTGACCGGAACTTGGGTGATGGACGAAGTCAAGAAAGCATTCGAACATGGATATCAGATAGATAGAATCTATGAAGTGTGGCAGTTTGATACGGAACAGTACGACCCAACAACAAAGACAGGAGGACTTTTTACCGAGTATGTGAATACCTTCTTAAAAATGAAGCAGGAAGCCAGTGGGTGGCCAGAATGGTGTCAAACTGAAGAGGACAAACAAAACTATATAAGAGAGTACCATGAAAAGGAAGGCATTCTTCTCGACTACAACAATATTTAGAAGAACCCAGGACTACGAACTTTAGCCAAATTAATGTTGAATAGCTTCTTTGGTAAATTTGGACAGAGAAGCAACCTGCCCCAAATCAAATACGTGTGTGATCCTGCAGAATACTTCGACATGTTAACCAGTGACCAAATTCTCGTCATGGGTATTAATTTTGTCAGCGGTGAAATGGAGAAAATGAGATATCAGTATAAAGAAGAGTTCGTCGAGGAATCTGGACGCACTAACGTAGTCATTGCCGCTTAAACCACCGCCCAGGCGAGACTGAAGTTGTACAGTTATCTGGAGAAGTTGGACACCCGCGCCCTGTACGCCGATACCGATTCCATCGTTTATACATCTCGATGAAAGTGACAATAAAAGTCCGAAACGATCAAAGGAAGAGACCAGTAAGGAAAATCCGTATAACATTCGACTAAATCAGGGAAACACAATCCAACACAGAACATTTTTGGCAAGCCGTCATATTCCCGACTTGGAACGGGCATTTTATAAATAAAATGGTGGGTTAAACCAGGTTTAATGATGCATCAACCTCCCGCTTATATGACGACTAACTATAGCTTCTCTGTGCCCAGATTGTGTAAAATGTCAAAGCCATAATATTGTCAGGGGGCACTTCACTATTTCAATACGCCAATATTTGACAGACCACGAAAATAGTACTATAAAAAATAGTGCCTTATAAATTGTAGTGACTCCAGCCAATTGATACATGTTATAATCAGCAAGATCATAGATCTGGAGAATGGAAACCCGAATTAGGAGACTACTTGAAAGATCTTACGGACGAAGTACCTGACAACAAGATTACAGAGCTTGGGACTGGAGGACCGAAGAACTATGCCTACAAACTTGCCACATCCGACAGATTTGGAAATACGACCATATGTAAAGTACGAGGAATCACTCTTAACTACAAGAACGCCCTCACGATCAACTACGACACAATAAAGGATATGATCACAAACAAGTTGAAACAACAAAGATTCCGTGAAGACCGTAAAAGACGATTACAAGATAGTCAGGGATAAGAAAAGATTACTAACCGTGCATCAAGACAAAGACTACAGAATTGTGTTCGACAAAAGAGTTGCCATGAACGACTACAGCACTAGACCTTATGGATTTTGAATTGTACAGGCAGCATGAAGATGGCTCTCCGACCCATGCTCGCTTTATGACGGGGAAAATAAATTATAGAACTGATATTCGTTTATTATTTTATTTGTATTAATGAAAATCTCAGCAGAAAATGGAAACACAAAACCGGATGACAATGAGGTAGCATATATAAAGGCTTGGTGTTAAATCGATAGAAGAATCCTTAAGAGGTTAAAGCTAAGGGAGTATGACAAACAACATTAGGAACGGTAGACGATGTAGGGGTTCTTGTTAGGAAAAGACACATAGAATCATTTGGGGGGAATACAAAAAAAAAGAAAAAGAAATCGGATTAATGGAAAAAAATTATGAAAGAACACAACACAAGACGGAGGCACTGAAAAATAAGAAAAGGGAGAATAGACGTAAAAGAAGTAATGGAACAGCATAAAAAAGGACAATAAGTACACAAGACACATCGATAAGGGTAAGGAATGGAAAGAACTACTCAAATCAACGTCCCCCAGCGTCCCACTTCTCTCACACAGCTACACTATGTTTGCGGTGTTCTACGTTCAGAACGCCGGAAGACAGGGAAGAAATCATTGGTCACGCTCGACTGCAAAATTCAGGAGCAAAAAATGGACTTTAACATAGACCTTATGGGACAAAAGAGATGAGATTCACTACTCTGTCCACTTTGGTGTTCCTTAGTTCGATTGTCAAGAAGCCAACGGGATCTTCCCAGTAGTGGTCACATATAGAATGTCGAACGAGTTCACTGTAATAGTCCGTGCTTGCTTAGCATCAAGTTGCCAAACAGCACGTGATTCCTACGGAAGGGGGCGAGTTTGCGGAGGGCTAAACATATCTTTCACTTGCTTAGATAACAACACCTCTGGGATAAGAGAGTAACTTCCTTTTTTTCATCATATTGATCATGTTGATCAGTGAGTTGGAACACTTGTCCATGAGACTAGTTACCTTCGAGAACTAGCAAGCTCAAATCCCGCTGCTACAACTGGAAGCTGGGCTGGTTGAGCGACTTCAACCGATCAAAGTGGAGCCATCCATCACACAGGATCGCAGGAAGTTGTAAAACAGTGTCGTCTTGCCAGAGTCCAACGGACCGAAAATAAGAATTCGGATTCGCCTTCGCTGGAGAAGGAATAAATTAACCCCTATAGATGCAGTGTCGTTAGAGGGGATGTCTGAAATTTCCAAATATCAATGATCTGCTGTGTAAAATGTCTAAATAGGCTCGGTGAATTTTGTCAAAATGATGCCAGTCGACGGACTGTGGGCATACATTTGGGGGACATGTGCCAGAAAGCCACATTCAGAAAGGCACAGTTTGTAGTTGCTATCGGTACTGGGGTCATGAACATACTGATTTAGCTTGTAAAATGCATATGCAAAGATCGGAGAGCATCATGAGGAAGCACCTGAACGCTTATGATATGCAATGCTACACCGTAGGGGTCTCGAAACCCTACGACCGATTCGATCAAGACCCCTGCTTCCAAATTCTCTACGATGCTAAGCATGCTTAACTCGATCTGCAACAAAGCTACGCTAACCTTCTGAACTGATAAACACAACCACCCAGACCGTACCAACTCCAACCATAATGTAAACAAAAATACGGAGGAACGACCAGTAGCAGGTTAAAAGTTCGTTGGTTGGATGAACTAGCTGAGAAGTTCCACAAGTTAGATTGACGCCACTTCCAGAATCAGCAGGAAATGTTGAGTGGAGTGAACGAAATCTACAAAAACGACCTAGTTGGTGCAAGCATCTTCTTCGAAAACTAGCGATTCAAGTCTATTCACAGGATCAGGGATGTCTTCAGGTATCGTACGACTGGTTCATACCGTTCAGAGAGAAGAAGGAGATGATGGTGCTAGATGCATAACAAGCTGCCTTCAAGTCTCGTACCCAAAGGCATTTTTGAATGAAAAGTGCTTTGAGCTCTATAACCCTCGGTCGTCAGTTGTGACACATTCCCTCCGGTTTATTTTGAGATAAAAAACTGCCTGAATTGATTCATCAATTTCAAAGGACACCTGTTTCGGATCCATATTTAACTATTCAAACGGTGACTAACATTTAGAAGTCTCTGAACATACTTTTAAAGATCTTGACACTTACACTGTAACACCATGGCGTATGTGTTATGCTTTGGTAATTCTATCTGTAAAGATTGTCGCATCTCGAAATCGTGGAGTATGGATCGGGGGACAGTCATTTATTTAGAGCGAAAATAAGAAGTCACCAACTTGCTGGTATTCCTTCTGGAGCTTCAACACTGCAAAAGTGTACACATACTGCGTTGTTGAGCCCTTAAGTGTAATCCTTACCTTAAATGTAATCCGATTACACTTAAGGCTAAGGACCACCCTTTAATGTAATCCGGGTTACATTAACGGTTGCAGGACCTTCCTTAATTGTAACCGATTACAATTAAGGGAGATAGTGTACATATGCCTACAGTACCTACCGTAATTGTAATCCCTCGGAATTAGTTTACAAATTTGCAGCACATATAAGATC